>AWOL01S0026648.1:22799-49497 GCA_000715115.1 Nicotiana otophora | reverse complement strand
TATTTTGGTTCTGGAGCCCGATATAGGTCCACTATAATATTTATGACTTGTCTGCCAAATTTGGCGAGAAGCGGAGTTGATTTAACGTGATTCGAATATCCGGTTGTGAAAATATAAGTTTTAAAGTTTTCTTGAAAAGTTCATTCGATTTGGGGTTCAATTCATAGTTCTAGGTGTTATTTTGGTGATTTGATCATGCGAGCAAGTTTGTATGATATTTTAGGACTTGTGTGCATGTTTGGTTTGGAGCCCCGAGGGCTCGGGTGAGTTTCGAATAGGCTACGCGATGATTTTGAACTTAGAAAAATCTGGTTTTTAGCTTCTGATGTCATCTGGTGCATTGTGCTTCACGATCGCAAAGCCATTCCTGCAATCGCGAAGAGAAAATTGTAAGTCGTGCGTTTTACCCTTTGCGTTCGCGAAGATAGGCACGCGATCGCGGAAGGTATACTCCCAGTGCACTGCGAACATGAGGGATAAGTTGTGATCTCGTAGAAGGAAGGAAGGAAGGAGCTAGGCACGTCAATTGTGCTACGCGATCGCACAAGCAAGTACGCAATCGTGTAAGGCTGAGAAAAGGTACTCCGTGATCGCATGACAATTTACGCGATCGCGTAGAGTTAAACATCTGGTCAGGCAATATGTGTTTCGCGATCGTGAAGCCATACCCGCGATTGTGAAGAGCAAAATGAACCTAGGCAAAAGTTTTTCTATGCGATCGCAAACGAATTTCCACGATCGCGATGAGTAAAAATCTGAAAAAATAGAACTTAAGTTCTGGAAATCGGATTTCGACCCATTTTCAACCATTTCCAATTTTCAAGCTCGGGTAAGGCGATTCTTGGGCGATTTTCACAGGAAAGCATTAAGGTAAGTGTTCCTTATCCTATATTGATTACATTTCATGATTCCATACTCATTTACATCATGAATCCGTGAATTTATGAAAGAAAAATCAGATTTTTATAAAATCTTCCATAAACGAAAATGTAAGATTTGAAGGTCCATTTGACATCGAAATTGGATAATATTTGTAAGGTTGAACTCGTAGCGGAACAGATGTTCATATTTCGTGAGTTTTTCCGGAATTTGAGATGTGGGTCCCATTGTCGAATATTTAAATAAATTTCGGATTTTTATCCGAAAAATGAGTAAATTCATATGAAATTAATTCATATGATTTGTATTGATTATATCGAATTATTTGTAAATAGATTTGACGCTTTTGGAGACAAATTCAAAAGGAAAAGTTGTGGTCGAATAAATTATTGGAATTTGCAAAGCGAGGTAAGTGTCGTGGTTAACCTTGACTTGATGGAATAGAAGTCTTAAATTATTTGTTATGTGAATTGCATGTGAACGATGTATAGGCGAGGTGACGTGTCTATACGTCATCAAATTAATTATTTGCATAATTATTTGAAAATCCTAAATTTTGTTTAATACAATAATTAATTATTATGATAATTGTTTCTCTCATATTCTTTGTCAAATATTAATTTTTGAATTTCTGCAATAATTGTTACATGTTGATTTGATCTATGTGCATTAATTACTACTTGACATTTAGCATATTAAATAGTAAACTGCCTATTCTCTCCCTGATTTCCATAATAAATTGTTATTTATCATTGTTGTTTCATAATTAAATCATAATTATTGTATGCTTATTGTCTTAAATATTTTATATTAATTGTTGCATTTATTGGGAAAATTTCTTCTATACGAATTGGTAAATAGATATATTGGAGGAGCGGGTTGCACACCACAACAGAATTGATTGAAATAAAAATATTGGGGGATCGGGTTGCATGTCGCAGCAGACTTATTAAAAGTCCATATTGGGAGATCGGGTTGCATGCCGCAACAGAGTTATCAAAAGTCCATATTGGGGGATCAGGTTGCACGCCACAACAGACTTGTTTAAAAGTCCATATTGGGGGATGGGGTTGCTCGCCGCAACAGTTGTATTTAAAAGTCTATATATATACTTGATTAAAATAAATATATTGGAGGGTTAAAAAATGAATATATTGTGGAAGCGAGTTGTACGATGCAACGAAAATTGATGGAAATAATAATTGGTTATGACTGTTGAATTGGCTTCAAGTGTTAAAATGAGTTACCTGATTTATTTCTATTATTGTTGTTATTACTATTATTGCGTACAGGTTATTGTAAGTGACTTGCCTTAGCCTCGTCACTACTTCGTCAAGGTTAGGCTCGGCACTTACCAGTACATGGGGTCAGTTGTACTGATACTACACTCTACACTTCTTGTGCAGATTTAGGAGTTGGTCCCAGCGGCGTACCATAGACTTGCTCAGATTTCAGCTATCAGAGGAGACTTGAGGTATAGCTGCATGGCGTCCGCAGTTCTGAAGTCCCTGTCTACTTTACTTTAGCTATGTGTTTGTTTCTAGATAGCTTTATTTTATTCAGATCTTTATTTGTATTATTCTACAAGTTCGTGCACTTGTGACACCAATTCTGGGATGGTATTTAGATTGTGCTATTTTAATAGATTATTCACTACATTTCAGACTTTACTTCCGCATTTGTTTCTTTGTTATTAATGAATTTAAAATCATTTTAAAATGGATAATATTATTCTAACGTTGGATTGCCTCGCAAGTGAAATGTTAGGTGCTATCACGGTCCCGAAATTGGGAATTTCGGGTCGTGACAAAATTGAGGCGTTTACATATTTATCTAAAATTTAGATTAAAGAAGTTGTTATCCTATTATGAGTTATTTTCCCATCATTATGGTTGTTTTTGAGATTTTTTATACATTGTATTAAGCCGTGGACTATCTCTTATGAAATTAATTGACTTTGTTGTACCTTTGGAAAGGTTGTGGCCAACGGGCAATTTGTAAATACGAGTTGATGGTGTTGTGTTGTTGTGATAATATTCTGTGTGAATTGTTGTGTAACTTGAGTTACTGTTATGCAGCGTATAAGGGTGGCATTCCATTTTTGACATTATGCGGGAATAAGGGTGGCATTTTATTGTTGTTATGTGTGTTGGGATATTATCTGGGCGGAGTGATAAGGGAGGCTATTAAATAGAGAGATAAGGGAGGCTATTATAGGAGCAATAAGGGTGGCAATATGAGAGATAAGGGTGGCTATTGATATTGTTAGGGCGGAGGATAAGGGAGGCTATTAGAGGAGAGATAGGGAGGCTATTGTCAAGGATGATATGTGATGATGTGGGGTTATTATGTTGGTAATTTTTATGTGATGATGTGGGGTTATTGGTTTGGTAATTTTCATGTGATGTTGTGATTTTTCTTGTGTTTATTTTTATATCTTGTGCAGCTTGTCTTGTTGTTTCGGTAAACTTGATAATAGTCTGATCTATATTGAAATTGTGAGCTTGTGGCTATTGCCGGGCGAATTATGTTATATGGGATCGGGTTACACGCCACAACAGATATGAAATATGGGCACGAGGTGCCGGAAAAAATATGATGATTGTTATTATTGGCACGTGAGTTGTCCGTGCAGTTTTGATAGAAATATGGGCACGAGGTGCCGGAAAAAATATGATGATTGTTATTATTGGCACGTGAGTTGTCCGTGCAGTTTTGATAGAAATATGGGCACGAGGTGCCGTGGAAATATGAAAGTGGAGTGAGACCCGTGTTACGAAAATATGAAAGTGGGTTGAGACCCATATTTTATGATTATGAAATGAGGTCACAGAGTGATATTTATTTGAAAAAAAGTATATTCGAAAGATATTTATTTGAAAGAATTTTATATTCGGAAGGTATTTATTCGAAAGAATTATATGTGAAAGATTTATATTTGAAAGACTTGATTAATTGGTTGTACTTGTGTTCCTTATTTGCTTTAGAAATAATTATGGTGTTCTTGTTGCATTGCTGTTTATATCACTAGTTGATTTTTATTGCTATCACTGCTAGTTATTTTTTTCAGTATTATTGTTTACTGCTATATTGCACAAGTTATTTGATTAGTGAGTGTCTTGACCGTACCTCATCACAACTCCACTGAGGTTAGTCTTGATACTTACTGGGTACCGACTGTGGTGTACTCATACTACACTTCTGCATATTTTTGTGCAGAGCCAGGTATCGGAGATATCGGACTCGGGCAAAGTTATTGTGTTGATCGCAAGGATTTAAGGTAGAGTTGTTTGGTCATCGCAGTCCCTTGGAGTTTTTCTATTTTATTGTACTGTCAATTATTATCCAAACAGTATTGTATATTCGATTTTTGAGATCATTTCGTGTGTTCAGTTAGAGTTCGTGACTCAGTAGTACCAGTCTTGGGAGGTTGTTTGAATATTTCTGTAGTTGGTTTCAATTATTTATATATATAAAAAAATAGCTTGAATTGTTATTATGATCGACTTACTTAGTCTTAGAGACTAAGTGCCATCACGACGCCTGTGGTGGGATTTTTGGGTCGTGGCATTCCTTTTCTTTGGCTGCTTGCGATATTATTGCTTTTGTAAAATTTTCCATTTCTGTTTTGTCAAGTCTAAGTTTGACAGCTTTTATTTCTTCTTTTACGGATTTTAATTCAATTTTTAGGTGTTGAATAGTAGGTTTATCATCTTTGACTGAAAATCTATTTATAACTTCTTTCATTTTAAAAGGTTCTATTTTATGACGATCCCCCTTTTGATATATAATAATATTTTTTAATTCAGTTAAATATTTTCTTTTGATTTCTTCATCATCTATGTGATTAATAATATCAAATAGGATTTCTTTAGAATCATTAGTAATAACTTTAATAGAATTTTGGCCACATACAGATATTGTACCAGTGCAGTTACAGTTGTCTTCTTTAGAGCTACTGCTGCTATCTAAGTTATATGCTACATTAATTAATCAATTCATCATCACTATCACAATAACTTTCATTCGATGATGATGATGAGTTGTTATTGTTTTCTTCAAGGATAGTGTAAAGCTTTTCTTTAGTGTTTTCATCTATTTCTAGAAGATTAACCTTTTTTCTTTTTTTTCTTTTTTTTGTTAGTGACTTTGCATTCACTAGCTCTATGTCCAATATTTTCACATGACCAACATTTATCTCATTGTTCACTTTTGGAATGCCTTTTGAACCTTTTCTTTTTAGAGGTTCCTTCATTCTTTTCCTTACGCTTATGGCGTCTTTTGAATTATTCCGAAGGTTTTTTACGTTGTTTTGATGCTCTTTTGGATGGAGTAGAAATTGGTTTAAAACCAAAGTCTTGGCAGAAACTGCCTAGCTCTAGTTTTGATTGAATCCTGTCTTTTTTAATAAGACTCTTTAATATTAGGTCTGTACAAAAGTTGAGACTTGTTACATTAATAAAACTAATTAAGTCTCCATATGTAAGATTATCGTAAGGGATTTTTTCGTTAAACCTATCCTTAATTTTTGTTCTTACCTTTTTGGCAAATAGTCTTGGTAATCCGCTGATAACTCTTTCTTTCCAGAAAGCTGTCACAACCCCATTTTTCCCTCTGTAGGACGTCGTGATGGAACCTAGTCTCTAAGACTAGGTAAGCCTACAAATTTGCGTAATCAATGAATAATAAACTGAACTCCAATCTTTACACATGATATATAAATATAAAACTGTCATTCAATAATTATAACTCCCAAAACCCAGTGAAATTAAGTCACAAGCTTCTAATATAAATACTAAGTGTCTCTATACCTCAAGTCTAAAGAGAATCAGAGAAATAACATAATAAGGATAGAGGGGGACTCTGAGGTCTGCGGATGCTGGCAGATATACCTTGATGTCTCTACGTGTGGTCCAATTCACTGGTATCTGGTCTGGTGGGAAGAACATGGATCTACACAAAACGATGTGCAGAGTGCGATATGAGTATGCCACAACGGTACCCAGTAAGTGCCAAGCCTAACCTCGGTAGAGTAGTGACGAGGTCAGCTCAAGGCCCTACTGGTTTAAAAGAAAAGTAAGGCAAAATATATAATAATATTTTGAAATGATTGAGAATTTAAACAATAAGAAGTTTCAGAAAATATTAACACAATAAATAGAGGTACACAGCAGGGGGCACTCCCGAGGTACCGCCTTGTAGTCCCAAATGTAAAGATACAGTACAGGGGGATCTCCCGAAGAACCGCCTCGTAGTCCCAAAGTAAATATGCAATATAGGATGATCTCCTAAGTAAACGCCTCGTAGTCCCAAAGTAAATATGCAGTACATGGGGATCTCCCGAGTAAACGTCTCGTAGTCCCAAAGTAAATATGCAGTACATGGGGATCTCTCGAGGAACCGCCTCATAGTCCCAAAGTAAATATGCAGCAGGTAATCGAAGGAAAACACAAATTTTCAGCAAGAATCTTACAGTTAAAGATTTAATTCAAATTAAGAAAAAACAAGTAATTCAACTAAGCATGTTGCACAAATTGTAAGTAAGAGTTAAGGCACGTAGACTGTGATACTAAGCTAAACATGATCACTACATATGCTAAGGCAACTCAGTTAAAGTATTTTGAAAGAAGACAACTCAGTTAAGGAAATTCAAAAGATGATAAATCAGCAAGAACCGAATTTTCCATATTCATCCCGTATACACACTCGTCACCTCGCGTACACGGCACTCACATATCACAAATAGTTACAACAGTTCCAAAACCTAAGGGGATTTCCCTCACACAAGGTTACACAAGTCACTTACCTCAAATGTCGCTTAATCAATCGGTAAGAATGCCTTTCCCTCGATGTTTCGACTCTGAAAGGCCCGAATCAAGCCAAAAGCAATTTCATAACATGAATACAATTACAAAAACTAATTTAAATCATAAATCTACGACTTTAGCAAGGAATCGAAAACTCACCCCAAAAAGTCGACCCGGACCCACATCTTGGAACCGGATAAAAGTCACAAAATACGAACACCCATTCAATATCGAGTTCATTTGTACCAAAACTACCAAAATCCGACACCAAGTCGCCCCTCAAATCCCCAAATTATACTTTCCAAATCCCTAGCCTCAACTCCCATATTTCACCTTAAACACACATAATCTAGGTGGGGAAAACAACGGGGAAACAATATTATTGATCAAAAATAAGCACAAGGGATGTACCTCAAGAAATCCCTCGAAAATTCTCTCAAAAATCGCCAAACTCGAGCTCAAATGTCCAACAAATGATAAATATCTCGAGCTCTTGAATTTATAGAATCTGCCCAGGCTTTCCTCTTTTGCGGACCAAATTCTGCTTCTGTGGTACCGCTTCTGCAGTGAAGTCTCTGCATTTGTGGAGTTCACTTGAATCCCCAAGTTCCGCACATGCGCGCAAATCTCCGCATCTGCAGATGCGCTTCTGCGATCCCGATCCCCCGCAGAAGCGACTCCGCTTATGCGACCCTCACAATGCACCTGCGACCACTAGCCAATTCCCCTAGCTCTGCACCTGAGCCCCATTGCTCGCACCTGTGGGCAACCTTGCGCATGTGTGATTACATCAGAACCAGCCTAGCTCCAGCAAATCTTCTAAGTCCAAAAATAATTCGTTGACCATCTGAAAATAACCTGAGGCCCCCGGGACCTCAACAAAATATACCAACAAGACCTAAAACATCACACAAACTTAGTAGAGCCTTTAAATCATATCAAACAACGCTAAAACATGAATTACACATTGATTAAAGCCTCATGAACTTCAAAGTTTCAAACTTTTACATCCGACGCCGAAACCTATCAAATCAACTCTGACTGATCTCAATTTTTGCACACAAGTAATAATTGACATTATGGACCTACTCCAACCTTTCGAATCAGAATCCGACCTCAATATCAAAATGTTCACTCTCGGTCAAACTTCTCAAAAATTATCCTTTTTCCAACTTTCGCCAATTAGCGCTAAAATGACCTACGGACCTCCAATTCAACATCTGAACACGCTCATAAGACCAAATTCACCCTATGGATCTATAAGAACCGTCAAAACTCCATTTTGAACTCGTCTTCACATAGTTCAAACTACGGTCAATTCCTATGACTTAAACCTCCATTTTAGGGACCATGTGTCTCATTTCACTTCGAAATCAAAATAAATCCTTCCGGCAAGTTACAAAATTCAAAAATGAATTAGCGGGAACAGTAAATAGTGGCTCGGGGGTAATTGCCTCAAAACAATCGGCTGGTTCATTACAAAAGCATTATCGCAGTCTTCTTTAATCATTACCTTTTCTACGAACATATCTTTATACCACCTAAAATCTGTTAATTTTGGGCAGTTAAGATTATTAAGAAGTTCTAAACTCCTGTATTGGAAAAGTTTTGGTTCTCCAATAAAGTATTTAGCAATAAAATAGATTAAAGTTGCAGTAGCATCTTCTCTAGCTTCTTGTTCTGCAACTTGCATACTTCCTTTGGTTTTTACTACAGTTGCTACTGTAGTGGCTCCTAAGATTTGTCCTTTATTTTCTTTGGAGAGATAATTATCCCACCAATTTTTTAGTACACCGTTAAATCCTAAAACAATTAATGTTGCAGCATATTTGTCTGGTGCATTTTATATTTTATAAGCGGTGACAGCAATTCCTATTTCATGGAGTTTTTTATAGATTCGACTTTCTGCAAATCCATCTATATTCCATTCAGTGATTTCAGTTCCACTATGACTGGAGCTACTTAAATAGATATCCTCTTCGGATTGGATATCTGGAAAGGATGCTCTACTATAGTAGTTCTTTTTGTTAGAATGTCTTGTATCATAAGAAATACTATTGATTTCGGAGTCAATAGTTTTAACAAGACATTCTAAACAAAAAGAACTACTATAGTAGAGCATCCTTTCCAGATGTCCAATTCGAAGAGGATATCTATTTAAGTAGCTCCAGTCATAGTGAAACTGGAATACTGATAGATGAATTGGCAGAAAGTCAAATCTATAAAAGAACTCCATGAAATAGGAATTGTTGTCACTGCTTATAAAATAAAAAACGCATCAGACAAATATGCTACAATATTAATTGTTTCGGGATTTACTAGTGTACTAAATAATTAGTGGGATACTTATCTGTCCAAAGAAAATAAAGGACAAATCTTAGGAGCCACTACAGTAGCAACTGTAGTAAAAATAAAAGGAAGTATGCAAGATGCAGAATTAGAAGCTAAAGAAGATGCTACTGCAACTTAAATCTATTGTATTGCTAAACACTTTATTGGAGAACCAAAACTTTTCCAAGACAGGAGTTCAGAACTTCTTAATAATCTTAACTGCCCAAAATTAACAGATTTTAGGTGGTATAAAGATATGTTCATAAAAAAGGTAATGATTAGAGAAGACTGCGGTAATGCTTTCTATAAAGAAAGATTTATCAGCGGATTACCACGGCTATATGCCGAAAAGGTAAAAATAAAAATTAAGGATAGGTTTAACGGCCAAATCCCTTACGATAATCTTACATATGGAGACTTAATTAGTTTTATTAATGTAACATGTCTCGACTTATGTACAGACCTAAAACTAAATAGTCTAATTAAAAAAGACATGCTTCAATCTAAAGCGTGCAAAGAAAGGTACACCTCTTAATTTTGTTTGTTCTAAGGTTAATTTGACTTCGGTACCAAGACACAAATGGTGGATAGATTCTGGTATAACAAATCACATCACTGTGTCTATGCAGGGTTGCCTAAACTATCGAAAGTCTGATGATGGTGAAACATACATCTACAATAGTGACGGCAAGTTGGTGGAATTCGAAGTAATTGGAACTTTTAGATTTTTGTTAAGAACTAGTTTTATTTGAATTTGAACGAGACTTATGTTGCATCATTTCTTTGATGGGATTTGATTTTTGTTTCTATATTAGACAAGTATTTAAAAAACAATTGTCTCTTTCATAATTCAAAATTAGTTGATCCCGATTCTTTATCACATTGCAATAGTCTATACTTACTTGATATGATTTCTTCATCCAGTGAACCTTGCATATTAACATAACTGGTAATAAGGGTAAATTAACCATCCACTAAACAACTTCTTTATATTATGAGAGATTATATCATATCTCTAAAGGAAAATTAAGAGACTTTTGTCCAATAATATTTTCTGTCCCCTCAATTATTCAGAATTTTTATCCAACTACTAATACTTTTTCCAACAATATGAGATTCTTTGAGGATGTTGAGTTTGCGGGGGGAGGGGGGGAGAGAGAGAGAGTTAAGGACTTTGTCTTTGAAGAGGAACATAATTATATTCCCTCTAATTGCTATTGTCAATGCTCATGAACAAGTTTCTATACCTGACATTATTCACGAAGCAAATTCGGATCAAAGACAATATTATTCAACCCGTCCTTCAAGAAGTAGTTCCCAAAGAACAAATTCTACAACCTCAAGAATATAGTTCAATAAAGAAAATCATCTATGGACTTAAGAAACTATCTCATTTGGTTTCGAGATAAATCTTGTTAATTATTTTGTATACCACAAGTTTAGTGGGAGTAAGTATATTTACTGTCAGTATGATCAACTTTATATGTGCCTGCATATCTCATTTAATTTAGAGATGTCGGGCAGATGTTTAAATAATTTATAAACTTATTTTTTGAAAATAGTTTAAAGGTTCGAAAGGTAATTACAGAGAACAAATATTTTATGCTCACATAAAGAAAGTCAAAAAAGTTAAAGATAATCAGGTATTCAGATATCGACTTCACTAGATGCTGATATAATATGACATACTTGGTTGATGAGCTATATAAGAAAGAGTGTTAAACGAACACTCGTAGCTCGTTTCATCATGGCAGTTAATTTATAATATATTATGTAGCATCTGATTATGGAATATGACTACAGAATTTTGCCACTACATAAAGTTGAAAGTACATTTGAGTTATTTTATGATAATAAGTTAGCAGTCTTGTATTCCACTAACAACATGAGTTCAGTAAAAGGCAAAGCACATTGACATAAAGTTCCTCGTTGTTAAAGAAAGAGCTCAGAGTGGTTGGGTGTCTATAGAGCGTATTGGTACAAACTCCATGATTGTGGATCCACTTACTAAGGGACTACCACCCAAGGTTTTCATGAGCATATTGCTCATACGGGTGTCATCTCATTTAATGAAATTCAGTTTCAGTGGGAGTTTGTAACCTCTTAAATATTCTTTATGGACACAATTTATTTTCAGTTTAAGGTTTCAGGTAATGATATTAGTTTAAACATATTTGAGGTTATTTCTACAGAAATAAAGTAACCAGTTTATTTTTCACTCTGATTTATTTTTTGGTTGGACCAATTGGAAATAGGCATGCTTAGATCACATTGCATGTAATTTTTATGCCACACGTCCATACTTGATCTATGTCATTTGGTTATGTTAGTATTCGTGATCAAGGAAGATTTAGTTGCGATAAATGTAACAAAAGTTGCCTTGGTCCAATATTGGCATGATTAATGGACGAGATTGTTTTGAGGTATTTTAGATTGTGATAGCAAATATTTTGAGCTCATAAGGTGATATACAATTACAAAGGTATATATACATATATATGTGTAGTCCAAGTGGAAGATTGTTAGAATTTATGGACTTGCACATATATTGTATTAAGAATATATCATTAAAAGGTTGACCCAAATTAAAAGTGATATGCTAAGGTTTAAAGTTAAATGGGTCTATAAGACATCTCTTAAAGTATGGGGTCTTATGTGTAAATACCCGTATGTAATTTCTAATTTAATGATGGGCTTTAGAATTATGTAAATTGTGTGCATCTATAAATAGGGTTATGGTTTCCAAATCAGATGTAGGGCTTCTTTTCTGATATCCCATCATTGGAAGAAAGTGAGTCACTTACGTCTTGATTTGGAAGACCAATAACTCGCCAAGATGAAGAATTCCACCGTTTCTCATGGATTCAGTTACGTTTCCGCATCTAATTTTTATTCTCGATGATTTGACATAATAGTTCTTGGGTAAAAAGGGATAGTTTTCATCTTTAAAGTAATTTGGTTCTATCAGTTTGTACTATTTTTTATCCTTCTGGTTCTGATATTTTGATTTTCTTAATATTGTATACTGAGCAATTTCCTGCCTCGGTTGTGTTTTGTGATCATATTATTAATTTGTGCTATAATAAAACTGGTACTGGTTGTGTGGAAAATGTCCTCCTGCTCTAAATTTAGATGCGGACTATTTGTGGTTTCTGAATAGAGCAATAGTCTAATCCTTGTCCGTCCTTTGTTTTGAGGTCAAACTAGTCATTGAAATTCGACTCCATTAGCATGCCTAACTGTAAATATTGGTCAAGCGTCAGGGAGTGTTCTGTAGAATTTGCATTTTGAAAAATTATTATCCCTATTGTTTCTATTATTTTAATAAAATAAGTATCTGTGATCGGTAAACTTCCAAATTTCCTCGTATTCGGTAGGTTCTTTTTTCCTAACATCCTTTGCTTAAGGGAGAAACATGGCCGATGAGGATTTATATGGCCGGATTTATATGTCCGACCTGAACTTCTTTGGGACTGAAGCTTATGTTATGATATCCTTTGCCTGCTACTAGGGATACCTTTGAGTTGTTTGGTGAACAATGTGATGATTCCTCAATATACACGTTCGTTAGTGTAGGAAATGGCTTTATTATAAGCTATATGTTTTGTTAACAGTGAATGTTGCTCTAAGACTGTAAATGTCAATAACTTTTGCAATGATATATGCAAGAATCAAATAGCATTTCCGGTAAAACTGCCCCTGTTACTTATGTCAAGGAATATGAAGAACCAAACGGGTAAAAACTAATTATTTGCACCCAATATTTATACCAATAAAATAGGTATCTTTCGTACTTATATTTTTATCTACTAAGGTTAAATTTTTTTATTTGGTAACTAGTGCAGATAAGCAGTCACCAAACCAGCAGAGATAGATCTGAGGATTTTAATACACTTTCTTATAATATTTTTCTACAAACATCTCATTATTATTTATAATAGCTTTGTCAAATACGGAAACGCACTTAAATATATTCTTACCGAGAAGTGCAGTAAAAACCAAAATTCTTTTTATTTCAGGAACTTGAAGAATATTGTTGAGAGTCACACCTTGTCAGAAGTCATTTTCAGAAAAATCTTCCCACGTCCTTCAATTTTGGCCGTTGCAGAATTTCTCATAAAGAGCGTCTCTTCGGGTTTAACAAGAGCATATGTAGAAACACTTCTCTAACAACACAAACATGGCGAGTGACTCCAAAATCAATCCACTGTTCCTTGGGATTTCATACCAAGTTGAATTCAAAAAGCATAGCACGCAAGTCATCAATATCTCCGTTCTTTTCAACCACGTTTGCTTGACCCTTTTTCTTGTCCTTCTATAGAGCACGGCAATCTGCAGACTTGTGTCTAGCTTTGCCGCAGTAGTAGTAATTTACTTTGAACCTTTTCTTGCCCGGATGCTCTTTGTTCCAGAAGGCTTTTTCCTCCTTTTATTATTTTGTGGAGAATCCTCAACAGTGTTTGCTCCTTTTATTCTTGAATTTCCATGAACCTTCTTTTAAATAGCTTTGTTGTCCTCTTCGATTCTCAACCGAACAATGAGATCTTTGAGCGACATCTCCTTGCATTTATGTTTCAAAATAATTTTTGAAGTCCTTCCATAAATGAAGCAACTTCTCAATCAATTTGCAACTTGAAATGCTTTATTAATGACCAACCCTTCAAAAAAGAATATATTAGTAATAATATAATTAATACTTTCAACAAAAGTATTAATTCGAATTATACCTTCAGCAACGAGATCATGAATAATCCCTTGCAATTCTTGGACTGCTATCTTCCATTTTATAGTCCACGAATTTATTCTTCAAAAGACCATCAGTTTTATCATGATTTACAATGATTATTTTATTCCTTCATATTAATACGAAGAGCAAAATTAGCTATTTTACAAACACATGAAATGATGATGCTGTAACAAGGCCTTTTAAAAGTCGGATTTTGTTGTTAGTCTGCCTATTAAGACCTCTAATGAAACAGAACAGGTTTAATTATCTAGATATTGAGGCTGCCAAGGTAAGCATAAATGTATAAATTAATACTAGTCAGTACAAATAAATTTGACATATGTATTTCCATCACCAAGTGCTATTTTCAGTTCAATTCTTCCCATCACAGTGAAGGAAAACATTGATTAACCACAAGACATTAAGAAGCTAAGACTAATCTTATATATATTTGATTTTCCTATCTCTTCTTCTATATTTGGCTAGTCATTTGTTTTGGAGAAAAAGGGTTTTGGATTTCTACAAAATTGAGGATCATTCCTTCTCATTTAGTAGCATCCACAATATAGTCATAAGCAGTGGCGAAGCCACATAGTCCTTCGTCGATAAATTACACTGTGTATATAGGTAAAATATTACGTTTTAGAGGTATATAACACAATTGAACACCCTTTGTCGTAAATTTTTTTTCACTTCTTTCAAATTTGAATACCCTTGGAAAAATTTCTAGCTTCGCCACTGGCCATAAGGGATTTGAGAGAGGGAGAATCTTTGGGACAATGTTAACCTGCCACTTGTGTGTGTCTCTTTGTGAGGTTGTTCTTTCGATATTTTGTACTCTCTTTTATGTAGTAGAGTGCTCATTTATGCTTGTCGATGTAGGTCAATTGACTGAATCACTTTAAATATTTGTGTCACTTTTGGTATATTTCTCTTTTGTTGTCTGATTTATCACCGTTCAAGGTTTGTTTTACTAGCTTCCGCATCATACCATTATTTCGATCCTAACAATATATTGGATAGTACAATTTTTATTGTGTGGAAAAAAAGGATAAACACATAGTTATATTAAAAAAAAAAGTTGAACAATATTTTGAAATAATTAAAATGGACAATTAAAAGAAAAAACACAAGCATTTTCACGACAGAAGACATATTACAAAATGGGAAAAGCCCTTGCTTGACTCATGTCTCAAGAATGAAGGAATTGCAAAAGTAAAGCTCATTTATATAATCTAAAATTCTCTTGCTGGTGACATTGCTTTTTCTTCTTTTCCTTTATCTGTATGTTTGCTTTGTTAATAAAATAGTAGAAAGAAAAAAAAAATAGTTGTCCAAAGTACTTACTACTGAATATAAAAGGAATCATTCTTCTCTCATATGCACAAGACTGAACAGGCTCCACAACAACTATTTAAAATTGATTAAAGATTTTCCTGGAATTCTGTCTTAAATAAAGAAGAAACAATCAGTTTAGCTTCACTTGATCATTTTTGAGAGCATCATTAGCATTCTGATCAGAAGATTTTTTTTTTCTTTACCTCAAGAATTGTTCAATGGACATAATTTTTTCTGTAGTATCTAGCTTTATTGTTGAGGTGGGAAAGTTTGTGTGTAAATGCATCTATCCTCAGATTGAGAATACCATCCATTTCTCATCAAATACAGAAAATGCAAGAAAGGAAATACTAAAGCTAAGAGAGTTTAGAAATGATATCAAAGGGAAGATGGAAAGAGCTTTGAGAGAAGGCTATAAACCAAAACCAGATGTTGTTAAGTGGCTTACAGAGGTTGACAAACTAGAGAGTGAATGGGACTCTATCCAAGATAGCATTCTAATGATGAAGATGGTTGCATTCAAATGTTGCATAAATTGCAATCTTTGCTCGGAACTCTCTACTCGAGCACGTAACTTGATAGATCATGTTTGCAAGCTTATAGCAATCCAAGAAAATTTTGGATCCAATTTGGTGGTAGAAGATTATGTGAAAAAAATTGAGTTCATCCCAGGACCATCAATAGAAGGCCAGCGAACTGCAAGAAAAAATCTCAACGAGATCCTACAACAGTTAAAAGATGATAAGGTATTGTAATTGAAATTAAACCAAGATTAGTAATCCTAAAAAATTTGGTAGTTGCTAATTCCTTTAATTCATGTCTAGTTAGATTTTGTACTCAAAATGCATGGTGCTTAGTCATAGTTGATTTTGTATATTAACAATATGATGAGTGCTAGTACCCCTTTTCATAAGGAGGTTAAGAGCCCATTTGGGGATAGCTGATTGAAAATACTTGATAAGCATTAAATACTGAAACTGATTGAACTATATATTTGGGTAGACGTATTGCAACTGATAATAAGTAAATGGTCTATTTGGGGGTGACCAGCTAAAGACTTTTGGCTCATTTTGGCTTATAAGCACTTAGGATGTTTACCAAACGCGTCGAGAAGGTAATAAGTTCTTATAAGCTACTTTAATTCCCTTATAGAAGGGGAGCCTTGGCGTAACTGGTAAAGTTGCCGTCATGTGACCAAGAGGTTACAGGTTCGAGTTGTGGAAGCAGTCTCTTGCAGAAATATAGGGTAAGGCTGCGTACAATAGACCCTTATGGTCCCGGCCCTTTTTCGGACCCCGCGCATAGCGGGAGCTTAGTACACCAGGCTACCTTTTTTCACTTTAATCAGCTTATAAGCTTACCTAAACATCCTCTCTAAGTTAAGAAAGTTGAGATCAAGGGATTATGTGTGAATAATCAAAGCCTCCTGCCTACTTCTTTCTATAATTTGCTAAATTTCTTCTATATAGCATGTTTGCATCTTTCACTTGTGGATAAATTGTTTATGCATTTTTTGAATCCTTTCAGGTACACCTCATTGGTGTATGGGGTATGGGAGGAGTTGGTAAAACAACTTTGGTAAAGAATCTGAACAATGAGCTCCTAGAGACTGATATATTCAGCTCCAAACAGTCTTTTGGTGTTGTTGTATGGGCTACAGTGCCCAAACCAACAGATATAAGAAAGATCCAAGCACAAATTGGCAAGAGATTAAAACTACAGGTAAATATCGAGGAAAGCATAGAAAGCATTGCCAGCAAAATTCATCAAAGGCTCAAGGAAGAAAGGAGTTTCCTTCTTATGCTGGATGATGTTTGGGAACCGATAAACTTGGATCATGTAGGTGTGCCCCAGCCTGAAGATTCCCCAAGAAGCAAGGTAATTATAACTTCTCGGTTTTTGGATGTTTGTAGGCAAATGAGAACAGAGACAACAACTTTACTTTTGCAAGACAATGGTCCCCTTGTGAAAATTCCCGATACATTTTTTTTGGCATTTCCAGCCCTGAGAGTTCTGAATCTGAGTCAAACTGGTATTACTGCACTGCCTTCTTCCATAAATAGTTTATATCAACTACATGCTCTAATACTACAAAATTGCATTGGGTTGAAAGACTTACCACCCATTGGTAATCTTCACAATTTGCAATTGCTAGATTGTGATAATACAAGGTTACATTGTCTGCCGCAAGGTATGGACAAGTTGACAGACCTAAGGCTATTAAATCTGCCTGCAGCTGATTTGGAAAGTATCAACAAAGGTATTTTTGTCAAAATGTCTAAAATTGAAATGATAAATATGTTGGATACCATATCCCATAGGGGCAGAAAGAATGAGATGACTCTTCTTGGATCAACCTCTTTTGATGAGCTATCATCTCTACACAGGCTGACTTCTCTTTGTATTAGAGTGGATAGCTCATCAATTTTGAATAAGGACCACACCTGGATGTCTAGATTGAAAAAGTTTTGCATTGAAGTTGGGGAAGGTCAATTTGCACTAAAATACAATATGTCAACGAGGATGATAGGCGTCTCCAAGTGTGAAAATTTCAGTAAAGGAGAGCTCTTAGGCATGTTGCAGTTTGCTTCAGAACTGTACTTGGTAGATTGCATGGGTCTCAAGAAGTTGATTGTCTACAACAATTTTGATGGATTAAAATCACTAGACATTAAAGACTGTTCTTGTGATTTCAGACCAGTGGAAGAAGGAAGTGGACAGTTAGACCCTCTGCCGAATCTGGAATGTCTCCGCCTCCACTCCATACATAATTTAAAGAGTGTTTCTGATTTCAGTCATTGTCTGAGTCTAAGCTTTTCTGAACTGCGCCAACTAGATGTGTACGATTGTCAAAGGTTAATTTGTCTTTTTAATGTTGGTGGAGCTTCTTCTGCACCGAAGCACCTGGAAGAGGTCATGATTTCCTTTTGTGAGCAGCTGGTAGAGTTGTTTATACAATGCGGCTCAAGTCAGTCAACTCTTGTCAACTCAGAAATTCCAAGAGTTCGGAAGTTACTGTTGGAAGACTGTCCAAAATTAGGAACTCTAGGCGAGCCACCGAATACGTGGGAACACCTAGAGGAACTTAGTTTGATAAAATGCAATCAAATAAAGAAATTGCCTCTGTCTATTCAAACCTCCAAGAATATCAAAGTAATAAGAGGAGCATCAGAATGGTGGAGCCAATTGAAGTGGGATGATGACAACTTCAAGTCAAAATTGGAGCATTGTTTCCTACCATATCTTGACTGACAGCAAGATCAAATTTGAAGTTGCCTCCACTGCATTTCAGGTGAGATGTGCAAATTAACATTTAGATTTCTCAATTATGAAAATGCCAGTAGAACTATACTTGATTATTTGCCCTCTAGTGTTCTTTTTGATAGAGCTAATTTGGCCCTTGATATCTTGTTCTTTTTCCTTTTTGTTCCTAGTGCTTTATAAAGGTCCTGGACTACTTTCACCTTTTGCCTTAAGGTTTTGAGTTAGATGGCTTTAGATCCACCTTGAAAAACTTGTGCTTTACAAAAAGAGATTTGAGAATAAGCATCTCGAACCAAATTAGCAGTCCGGTGTAGAAGTAGTTTATCATTCAAATGTGTTGAGCTTAACGGACTCGTTTTTGCCTCATTCAGGAGTGGACTAGAAAAGCAGAATAAGGAACTTCATGCACCCGAGACACAGAGTTTGGAGCTTAAGTTAATTGGTAGAGTTTGTTGTGAAATAATCAGAGGTGGGCCCAGGATTTTAACGCCACAAGGGCACCAGTATTCTGCTCAACCAGTGCCCCTAAAGGCACCATTATCAAGGTATACACATATACATGTACAAAATTTCTGGCAAAATTTACGGGGTCTAGTGACCCCTAAAGATTACACATAGGTCCGCAATTGTCTGTGATGTGTTTCCTGTCAGCCGATGTCTTAAGATTTTTCTGCCTTTAACTGTTCTTCTTTGTACTTTATCTTCTGGTTCTGATATTTTGATTTCCTTCTGTATACTGAGCAATTTCCTGTCTCAGTTGTGTTGTGTGATCACCTTGTTAATTTTTGCTATAACAGAACTGATATTGCTTCTGTGGAAAATGTCCTGCTGCTCTAAAGTTCAATTTGATGCGGACTACTTGTGGTTTCTGAATAGAGCAAATAGTCTTTTCCTTGTCCGTCCTTTGGTTTTTTTACTGTGATTCTTGTTATTTTGATGTCTATGAGAAGAAACTAAACCTACAAAGAAGCATATTATGTCTGTTCTACATGGATTCCATGAAGAGGAGCCTTAGAAACTAACAGTAAAGTTATTTTTGTGTGACATATAGGTCAAGAATTTGAGCGGTGGAAGCATCCACTAATGCTTGCATTAGGTTAGGCTGTCTATATCACACCCCTTGTTAATATGGTCCTTCCCCAAATCCTATGTGAACGTCGGATGCCTTGCGCACCGGGCCGTCCTTTTTCTTTTAAAGGGGTTTATAAAGTTGTTCTGGTTCTCCGCCTATGATCAATATATTGAAACTACAGTCAGACATAATCAAATTTTAGGTCAAACTAGTCATTGAAATTCTACTCCATTAGCATGCCTAACTGTATATATTGGTCAAGTGCCAAGGAATGTTTCTGAAAATTTTGTTATCCTGATTGTTTCAATTACTTTAATAGATTAAGTACCTATATATGATTGGTAAACTTCCAAACTACCTCATATTCGGTAGGTCCTTTTTCTTAACATCCTTTCCGTGAGGGAGAAACATGGCTGACGAAGATTTATATAGCCGTTCCGAACTTATTTGGGACCGAAGCTTATGTTGTAACTAGGGGCGGATACACCTTGCGGCAAAGCAGTGTCACATGCTACGCTTTGTCGAAATTTTTATTAAATATTTATATATAAATAGTATACAAAATGAAGATACTGGGTATAATATAAAAAATAACAACGTTTTCCTAATATGATTTATTCATTTATTTATTTTTTTAAATGATATCGCTTACCAAAAATCATGCCGACGCCCTCTATTGTCACATCCTTTGCCTGCTACTAGGGATACCCTTGAGTTGTTTGGTGAACAGTGATGATTCCTTAATATACACGTTCCTTAGTGTAGGAAATGGCTTTATAAGCTACTGTATATGTTTTATAGATGGTGAATGTTGCTCTAAGACTGAATGTCAATGCAAGAATCAGATAGCATGTTACTTATGTCAAGGAACATGAAAAACCAAACAGGTAAACACTGATTACTCGCACTTACTATTTAAGTCAAACCAATGAATGAATGAAAAATAAGTATCTTTCATACATACAATTTTATCTGCTAAAGTTAAAATAGAGGATTTTAACGCCACAGGAGCACCACTGTTCCGCTCAACTGATGCACCCTAAATATTTAGTATTAAATGTGCCAAGTTATTTATACAATTATTTTCAAAGTAAATATATACATATACAAAATTTCTACTAAAATTTACGGAATCCAATGACCCCTCAATATTACACATAGGTCCGCCTCTAATCGCAAGAGGGAGGTTTCATAGCTTTTCAACCTAGACTTCAATGAAAATCATTTCAAAGAATATGTATGAAAAAAAACTTTTTCAAACTTTTGATGGTAAAACATACATTGAACTTGGTTAATTTAGGACTAATAGATTGGGTGTCACTTGATTGCTTTACATCTAAAGTCCTCTTCTCTAATCTTTAGCCCCCACCACTTAAAACTTATAATGGGGAATATGAAACTACTATTACTAAAAGAGTAAAATGACTACACTAGCCGGTCAATACAAGAAAAAAGATGGGGTCTATAATAAAACCAAGAAATGTTGAAACCCACCAAACCCTCCATATCTAAACAACCATATCTTAGACCTATTTTCATACATACACACCATGTTGAATTTTCCAAGATTAGTATATCAATCCAATTGACAAAATTACCCTTCCGTCGACGGCAAAATCACGATCTAGGATTTAGGGCATTGATGGGCCTGTGCGGGACGGGAGAGGTGGCCCAAAGATTAAACGGCATGGGCCGTTGTTGTTGGGCCAGGCCCATTTGGTGAGCTCGAGGGTCGACATTCGTGGGACCTGACGGGGACGGAGTTGGTGGGCCCGCGACACGCTCACATGACGGGCACATTGTGAGGGTGGTAGGAGGGGTCATTTGCATGTAGAATTGAGGTGATAGCTTTAGTGCCCTTAACTCTTGAACTTCCTTTTGTAATCTCCTGTTTTCTTCGGTTAGATTCTCACAACATCTCTTCAAGAACTCACAGTCTACTTCTGTTTGCTTCAGCTTTGTCCTGTTCAAAAAAAACATTTGCTTGACCCATTAGTTAAAAAATCCCAACATTCATTCAATAAATAATCTTCACACTGTCAGATCGGGTAAAATATGCGTACATACTGCCCTACCCAGACCCCACTTAGAAGAACTCAGCGAGTTGTTTTGTTGTTGTATGATATGTTGCTGAATCTTTTGGTCTTATTAATGCTATATCATTGTCAATATCATCAATCATTATTCTAGAGAAAGAAATGCAGTATATCCCAAAATGTGAATATAACTTATTGGCATGATTAGTTTTTGACATATGATATACTGTTCAATCTTTTGGTAACTATTATTACATATCATTTTCAACATCATTATATTCACTATTCTTAAAGACGTGCAGTAAAATCCCAGAAAGACCCTGAAAGGAAACAAAAATCTCACCTTGCCCTTCTGTTCTGAAACCAAACCTCCACTTGCCTAGGCCTCAATCCTAGTCTCTTTGCTAAAGCCTGCTTTTGCTTCTGTAAAAACATATCACAAAAATAATAAGCTAATTTGTTTAAGCAAAAATCTCCTAATAGACTAAAACACACACTAACACCTAATGTAATAATGGAACAAAAGTGAATCTTGTGCGTTCAACTGAAATTGTCTAAATTTTAAATGTATACCTATAATCTGAACCAATGAACTCTAAAGGTATGTTTGATATGATGCAAAATACTTTTCGAAAAATATTTTCCCGATAAAGTTATTTTCCTTCACTCTTGGTTGAAAATTATTTTCCTCACTATAATCACTTACTGTTTTAACCAATTTTCGATACTATTACAATAACAACGGCCACAAACCCAATTTAGTCCCATAAGTGGGGTTACGAGGACATAACGTGCACGCAGACTTTAGTCCTATCTATGTTTTCGATAAAATCTCCGCTCGAGAAACAATAAATTAAAGCAACAAGCAACAGCAATGTAATAGGGTCAATTTTTGATATTATTATCGATCTTTAATACTCAAATTTTTTTTATCAAACTTCTGTTCTATTTGCTAATATTATTACTAATCTTTAGTAAATACTTTTTCTGAAAAACTTTTCCACTCTTAGAGAGGGAAAGACAAAATATTCGCTGAAAATAATTTGGTCGTACCAAACACAAACGTAAATATTCTTACGGGGTTAGTAGAAAAAAACTTACAGGATTGAGAGTGTTGTGTTCTTTAAAACTCTCCTCAAGAACAGCAGACTGATCTTTAGTAAGCCTTAGTTTTTTTCTACAAGTTTCTCCATCTTCTTCATCACTAATACCTCTACAACAATCCAATTCGTCCTCACAGTTTATTTCTCTTTCACTTCTCTTATTTCCACTCAAACTTGAAATAGTACTATTTGGAGAAGAAACTCCAGCTTCTTCTTCTTCTTCTTCTTCTTCTTCTGCATCTGTAATTGATGGTATCCTGTTCACGTCTATTCCCTTCAAAAAAGTTCTGCATGTCTCCAAGTTCCGATCTGCAAATAATATTAAAGTTAAAATTTTAATTTATAAATAAAAGTCTGGCAGATTCATAATTTAAATTTGATAAGTTTAGGTCTTATGAATCTTATAGAGATTCATAGAAGTAAAAAAATATAGAGAGAGAGAGAAATATATATATAAACTATGTGCTGAAAATACTAGATGTAACTGAACTCGCAGCTTAGAGGTTAGTATGTGCCACCAAAGGTGGACCTATTTACGGAGAAGATGACATGTTAACTCGGTCAAAAATTCTAAATATCTATGTGTATATATATTGAAAATGTTTATATATTTTGAGCGAAACACAGATCAAAAGTTTAATAGGGGTAGTTGAGCCGTCCGCTCATATGTCTCATCTCATTTAAACGGTGGCATAGCCACATGTCAGAAAATTATATTGTCTATTAGGTAATTTTTTTATATTTAAACAGTGATATATATATATATATATTATGTATCGATATTTATTAACTTATGGGTGAATTTATTTCTTTATATTTTGACGGGTGAATTTAGTTTTTTATATTTTGACCCTCTTAATGCTTTTAATGCTTTCTGCCAAGGTTAGACAGTTTAAAATATTTTACAGGCTTGCATTTTTTTTATTCTGTACCAGAAAATCTTGGTTAATTTAAATTTTTGATTACCAATTTCACTTTTAAGAGATAATTACTGTAGTTATCTTATAAATGATCAGATAGCAAAGTTAAAGTATAAAACTACATATTAAAAACTTTAAGAAAAATAAAGTTCCAGATCAAGCCCCATTTTTCAGATCAACAATGAAAATCTATACCAAAAAATGCCACTTTTCTTCAACTTTTGGGTAAATCGAAAGAGGGGAGAGAGATAAAATGATTTAGTTTTTGGAATATGCAAAAGGGATAAACGAAAAAAGTAGAAACTGGGTACAAAACTGATGAGATTATAGTTAGATCTGAAGTTTATATAGAAAGAAATAATAAATCAAGAAGAAAATGACAAACCTGAAGAAGGAAAGGAGTCGATCCAAGAAGTTTTCTGAAATAAATTGAAAGGTGAAGGAGAATGAGAAGTTGAAGAAGCTAAAGAAGAGATCAAATTCAGCTGCAATGGATTTGTTGTTTTGTTCTCTGGAAAACTGAGACTCAAACTCAATCCCAAATCTTGATTTTCCAACATCTTGTATATTCAATAATATTCTTGAAAATAGACTTAAAAAGATTTCAACTTTTTCAAAGAGGAGAGAAAAAAGACAACTTTGAAGAGTGATGAGTTGAGGTGCAATGAAAGGTCAGTTATATAGAAAAATATAAGGACTTATTTTCTTTATTTATTTTTTCTTTTTTGTTGAGAAAAGCAAAGAAAAAAAGTGGGTCAATTATGACAAGGAGAGTCAGGTGTACTAATTATTGTATCACATTATGATGTATAGCTTTTGCCTTCCCCAAAAATATTATCACCATTTTTAATGGTCCTTTTTGTATTGGTCCCACATTTCCTCATTTAACATCATATCTATCCCAATATTGTAACAAGACCTCGTTACCTTTCATACTCACTGTTTCCTATTTATTGTAATGTTGAAGGAAAGGACAGCCTAATTCAAAGTATTTCATGCTTATACAAGATTCGAACAAAGATCGCACTATAAAAATGTACTATAAATATTTTATTTTAATATAAGTATTAATAGTTACTTTATCCAATTCACAATAAGTGACTTTTTGGTTATTTTCACACAATTAAAGAATTCACCTTATAACATTAATTAGCAATGAAATCGATCATATTAACATTTACTATCCCTTCACATAAACACTCTTAACACATACTCCAAGACAATGTCAGAAAAAAATAATTAATTCATTCTTGAAATCTGAAAAAATTGCTAATTTTGGATCACAAAAAAATACCAAAAAATCACTTATTGTGGACCGAAAGAATTATTTGTTACTCTCTCTCTCTCTCTCATCCATAATAAGTGTTTTTGTTTTTGCCTTTTTATTTTGGTCCAAAATAAGTGTCATTTTATATAATTATAAAAGAATTAATTTTATTTTTCCAAAATTTACCTTTATTTACCTATCATAATGTGTCATGATAACAATTAATTAAAGGTAATTTAGTGAATACATTTTTTTTCTAAGAATTCGTATTTTCTTAAGGGGTATGTGAGAGGCTAAAAGTCATTTATTATGAATCAGACCAGATGGAGTATAGTGAAAGAAAGTAAATGAAATAGTATGTCGTTTGCTAAGAGAGATAAAGATAACAATTCTGCTATGGAATTTGAGATTGTATTTATATCATGTTTGATTAAAAATAAGTTTTTATAGTTAAATAGTGAAATTGGCTATATAGTTAATGTTATGAATATCTTTGTTTATTTCATTATTGTACCAAACTACCCTTAATGTCAGAGTTGAAGATATGGCTAAAGTGACATTAACTGGCTTGGCTTTGGAAGGTAGCTTGGTGGCGTAGAAACCCCAAGTTGCCTAACCAAGCAACATGGAGTTGTACTTTCAAATTAGATTGAATTTATTGTTTAAAGCTCACTGAAATATTAAAAATGCATGAATAAAGTTAATTTATTTCTTTATATTAGAAAAATCATTTACTTTTTGTTATTTCACTTAAAAGGTTACTGAGAGGGGTGTACAAGTCGAATCGAAAAATCGCACTAAACCGAAAAGTGAAACTAAACTGATTAAAAAATCTGATGAGGTTTGATTTGATTTGGTTTGGTATTGAGGAAAAAGAAATTCGAACTAAACCGACATATAAATATATAATTTTTATATATACTTTTAAGAATTTATATAGAATTTTCTTTAAAAAAATATCTAGAAATATCTAGACTTTATATATACTTTTAAGACTTTGTCAATTTTTTTAATTTTTATTAAATATATATTTACTTATAGAAAATTTAACAAAGTAATATTGACATATTATTCATGTAACAAAAAACTTCTAAAAATCCGACAAAACCAAACCAATCCAAACCGATATAGTTGGTTTGGTTTGGTTTTAATAAAAACTGAACTAACCCGGTCCATGTATACCCTAGTTACTGAGGTTAAAAAGTGATATATTTGGTTGTTTTTTAATGATGTGACTGTTGCATTTTGTTTTTTAAAAGGGTGTGAATGGGAAATGGAAGAGGCACATTTTGGATTGCACCTCTCCATATCACTCTTCCTTTGTCTATAAATTTAGAGGCTTGGCCTCATTTTTGAGATATGAAAAATCTGAAATCTTCTCCCCTCTTTTCTACATTGTTGCATTATTTTCTAAATAAACATAAGTGTCAAGTGTGATTTGCTCTGTTTGTTGAGTTCGCTGAAGTTCTACCATTTGAAGTGTCGCTATCACATAATAGTTATTCCGTTCTATCATGGGAGGAATTAATCTGTATACCTTGGGCAACAGGGAGGGGATTAAATTCCTTAAGGACATACTGTGAATTCAGTGGGCTCAAATTTAATTTTATTCTTCCTATGTATTTCTGTCTCTTTTTTACTTTACATGATTTTTTGATTTTGAACACAGGTTATCAAGAGTGACACCTTATTTTTAAGCCCAAAAAAATAAAAAAAAATATTACACTCATTTAACCAAAAACCTCTCATCCGACTCAATACCCAACTTGTAAAAAACTTTCCTTGAGACATATATTAGGCAACCATCACATCAAATCATGAATGGAGATGCTCAATGCTCATCAATATGACACTTGAATTGTTTGTCACAACATCCCAAATTCATTGGCCACTTTAAATATTGGCCCCTCTTATATTTGTGCAAAGATCTTTTTATTTCCCATTTTTAACCCCCC
>AWOL01S0026648.1:0-21088 GCA_000715115.1 Nicotiana otophora | reverse complement strand
CCCCACCCCCCCAAAGATTCAAAAAGGATTAGAAAGAAGTCATATTCATGGCCTTTATTGTTTGTGCAATACATTACATTTTCCAGGTCGTGCTTCAATTTGGTTTTGATCTTTTACTTTACCACTTTAGGGATCAATTGATTTTGTGGTTTTTACAAATTTATTTTTAGTTTTATCATCTTACTTTTTTCTTTTTTAAATATAAGAAATTTTATTTTTACATGTAAGAGATCTGTCATTTACACATAAAAAATTAAAAAATTTATTTTTAAAATTTTAAAATTATAAAAGGGTATGATGTACAAATAGCACTCCAAATCCCTTATGGCAAAATAGAGCGGAGAAAGTGTTACATAGAACATTAAAAATTTGCATTATTTATAAATGACGAGAGAGCGGTGAGAGTGTTTTCATCCTATATTTTGTTGACAATTCTTGTCAAAAAGTATGTCAATGAAATCATTATTCTTTTTCCATCATTATTCATATGGAATAAAAATCAATTATTCGTTGAAATTGACGAGTGGATCAAGAAAGTTACTAATGGGGACAGGGCAGTGTGATTGAATCACCAATAATTGTCTACTATAAGACTTGAAAAAAGAAGTCGGTTAGTGTGGAAAAAAAGTAAAATTTAAGGGTGTGCCCCATTAATTAATAAAAGGGATTAAGAACTAGATTTAATATTCAGCTTTCAACGAAAGCAAGAAAATTAAGTAATTTCTTTTTGTCAAGTTTTAACGAAGAGAGTTTTTCCAATATCTATATGGATGGAAAGTAATAGTTACTTTAATAACATTAACCAGCGTGCGCGTAAATTGGGTCGAATATCATTTTTTTTTTTGAAAAAACAAAATGTCTACATCCAAGGTTATGGAACCATCTACCTCTATGTTCCCAAAGTCTGTTTCAAATAATTACATTCTCAATGTGTTTGTAGGACCAATTGTGACAAGAGGACCACTCTAAGCCAATGAACTTGGAATAAAATGTCCACCCAAGATGTAGACTAACTTTTTCTTCAATGAATGCTTCAAATTATAGTCAAATTAGTGGTTACCTCAAATACATAAAAAAACCCATTAAATTTGGCCCAATTTTTTATTTTGACACTCTAATTTAGTCTCGTTCCATTTTGATCCTTCAATCCCATTTTTTATGTTACGCTTTGGCACAAAAGTTGACTAGATTCAGTGTATGAGTTGCCTCGCCCTTGTAGATACGTGAGGAGATTTTTTTGTTTCTCCAACGGTAATAACAGCCCACTAAACTTGGCTCCATTTTTTATTTTGACACTCTATCTCAACCTTGTTCCATTTTGACCCTCCAACTCTATTTCTTATGTTTCATTTTAACACGAAAGCTGACTAGTCACATAGTGTGAATTGGCTCACATGGTAGGCGCGTGAGGCAGATTGTTTAAGGCAAAAATTCCTTCTCCAACAGTAATAAAATAACTGTTGGCACCATTTTTAATCCCCCAACTTCCTTCCCCCATATTTCATCTTCATTATTTCCTTTCCCATTTACTGTTTATATGGAAACCGGTCGATTTCAGTTGGTTTCTTAAAAAATAAATTTTGCGAGGCACTAAAAGAGTTTCCTGTATTTTTGCGCCAAACAAATGACTTAAGTTGGTCGCTTTCGCAAAAAGAAATTAAAAAATAAAATATTTTGAAATAAAATTTATATTTTGTGAAACGTGTGTGCATGCATATCTTGAAATACCCACAAATTTCATAAATTTTCGAACAGCTAAACTTTCGAAATCATGAACTTTCGAACCCGTAATGAAACAAGGTTAAGATAGAGTGCCAAAATAAAACATAAGAAAGAGTTGGGGGGTGGCAAAATGGAACAAGGTTAAGATAGAGTATCAAAATGAAAAATGGAGCCAAGTTCAATGGGTTGTCTGTGTATTTGGCCAAGCAAGTATGTATACGCGCGTCGGATAAAAGTTTTTATGCCAAAGTGGAACATAAGAAATAGAGTAGGAGGGCCAAAATGAAACAAGACTGAGTTAGAGTGCCAAAATAAAAAAATTAGACCAAGTTTAATGAGTTGTCTATGTATTTGGCCTTTTACTTTTGTTTGTAATGAACATAGCTTCTAATAAAGTTCTACATTAAAATTTTGATTTATAAGGTATTATGATACTTTTACTAGTATAAACTTTTGGGGAAAATAATCAGACTTGATCAGAAGTAAATAATATTACACTATATTAAAAATATTTTAAAATTATTGTAATGAGCAGATAATATCAAAATCAATGATTTGATAGAAATAAGTATAGAGACGATGGCAATAACATTGGGTTCGACTTACTCGCTTTGCCTAGTTAAATATTATCTCAGTTTATTTTTACTTGTTCATTATACATTTTTACTGTTACTTGTCATTTTTAGCAAATTTAGAGAAAGACAATTTTTTTTTGTTTTACCCTTTTCATTAATTACTCATTTTCCAAATTACTTGCTAAAACTTTTTAAATGCTATCATTATTATGGATAAATAATAAAATACATACTTCATTATTTTTAAAGAGTATGCAAAGTTATAAGTAGACAACTAAAAACGAACGAATTGAGTATATGTTTTACGATTGATCAGGCTTAAATACTTTTTTTTTTATTTCTCACCTAATGTTTTGTATTCGTATGGGGTTCAACTAAATTCAGATTTATACCGAAAAATCTCACACTTAAAGAGAAAAATATTCCCTAACAAAAATGACTTCATACTTAGAATTTGAACCTAAAACTTTTAATTAAGAATAAATACTTATCATGTCACCATAACCCTGATCGGTGATCACGCTTAAGGGGTCGTTTGGTATGCAGACTAAATTATCTAATGATTATAATCCCAGTACTAATTTATACCACATCAGATATGGGATAAACTAATCTCACATTTGATGGGATAAGGCGGAATAAGATAGGATATCCAGATTAAGTATGAAATTAAATTTAATGACCCAACCGATCATTTCAATTTTTAGAACCTCGTATCTCTAAATAAAACTTCATGTATATACTTTTATTAATTTATGACTTGCGGGCATGGTTTGTTATCGATTTGAAAATGCGCAGGTTGAAATCGGAACACTTGGTTCCTTAAGTTGGCCTTAAAATGCTAAGTTTGACTCCGGTCAATATTTTTAGTAAACGACCCCGGAATCGAGATTTTACGGTTCCAATAAATTCGTATGATAATTTTGGACTTGGACATATATTCAAATCGGATTTTGGACAAGCCGGGAGTGCTTCGATTAATAACAAAAATTAATTATTTAAAGGTTTTAAGGTTCTTTAAATTTGATTTGGATTAGGTTTTGGAGTAATCGAGGTTCGTTTGAAATTTTGAGTTTGGGAATAGTTCCGTATGGTGATTTAATACTTGCACGCAAAATTTGGTGTCATTCCGAGCAGTATAAGTATGATTCGGTGCGTTCGGAGGAATTTAGAAACTTGAATTACATATTTTGATCCAATTCGGTTTGGGATGCGATTCTTAGTTTCGTTATTGATTTGCGTGTTTCGAGAGTTCGATCAAGTTCGTATTATGTTTTTAGACTTGTTGGTGTATTTGAACGGGGTCCGGGAGGGGGGAGGGCTCATGTGAGATTTGAACCACTCGGAGTTAAGTTGGAAAAACCAGAAATTCCAGTTCTGGTTTCCTTCTACACGAACGCGGAAGGACCCTCGCGTTCGCGAATAAGGAAAATAGGAGCCGGTCTATTGCCTTTCGCGTTCGCGTGGAGGGTGACGCGTTCGCGAAGCCCGGGAGTTTTGGCCTGCGTGTTCGCGATGGTAGACTCGAGCTCGCGAAAGTGGAATGAGACCGGCATGGATTGTTCCCTACGCATTCGCGAAGGGCAGGCCAGTAAGCCTTCACATTCGCGAGACCCCCTCTCGCGTTCGCGAAGGGTAATTTTAAGGTTGTGGATTTTTTCCTTCGCGAACGCAAGGCTCTCACGGCGTTCGCGAAGAGGGGTTCACTGTACCTAACAGAATGTCTTAAAAACTGAATTTCACTATTTTTAACCCCATTTCTTCTATTCTTGAGCGATTTTGGAGTTTTTTTAGAGGGGATTTCAACATGTAGCTAGAAGGTAAGTTAATTCTACAAACTTTGAGTTGAATACATAGATTATGGGTAGATTATAACATGTAAATGGTGGAAATCAAGGGTTAGAGAAAAAAACTAGATTTTTATAAAAATGAGATTTTAACCACGAAAATGGTTATGGGAATTGGATGGAAATTATATATTTGAGTTCTTGAGGGTATGGGTAACGATTTACTCCGAGAATTTTCGGATCCGGACACGTGGGCCCGGGGTGAATTTTAGGAATTTTATCATTTTGGATAATTTATTTAATAGTCTAATTTTGAATTATTAAGCATGTATTAATTATTTTATACAATATTTGGATAGTTTCGGATTTTTCGGCACCGAATTGGAATTTTTACACGACATTGTGATCAGAAGTGGGCTTTGAGACAAGGTAAGTCTCTTGTCTAACCTTGTAAGGGTGAATTTACCCCATAGCTGATTTAAATTAATAATTTTGCTAATTGTGGGGGCTACGTACGTACGAGGTGACGAGAGTTCGTGCGTAGCTACTATTTATGCTAAAGTCCGAATAGTTTAGGACCCAAATCATCAATTACGTGTGATAATTGTATCCTTTAAGTACCTATAGTAGTAGAACTATATTGTAATTATTAGAGAAAAATAGTAAAAGACTGAGATTTCACGTACTTGAATTTTGTGAAAAATCTTTAACTACTAAATTGAAATTGTGCATCTTCTCGTTTTAATCTTAAATTATATATACTCTCATTCCGGAGGTACATAAGAAAATGTCCTCCTTTCTTGTGGAGCGGGACGAACGCCTCGGCAGTATAGATGCATCTATGGATCGCGCTGCACGTCTCTCGGCAGTGTACACGACACTCTGGATCTGGTCATACGACCTCGGCAAAAATCGTGTCTGTTAATAATAATCACACGATACCTAGACACTTTAATTGTAGCTTGTAATGTTAATTTATAAATTGGGAATTTATTAAAATTTAAGAATTTATTATTTCTGCTTGTTAAGAAAATCATTGTTGTTAGTCTAAAAATCATGTTTAATTAAATATTTCTATTACAATATTATTGACCCATAGTGAGTGTCAAAGTCGACCTCTCTTCACTACTTATTCGAGGTTAGGCTTGATACTTACCGGGTACACGTTGTTTACGTACTCATGCTACGCTTGCTGCACTTTTTGTGCAGGACGTGAGACAGGTACTGTCGGAGGACCTATCAGAGCACATCCACGTTATACAGAGGCTTAGTGGTGAGCTGCCTTTTTGAGTGATTCTACAGCAACTAGTGCCTCTTCTTGTATTTGTATTATGTCTATCTTATTTCAGACAATATTTAGAATTTTGTATAATCTACTAGATGCTCATACAATTGTGACACCAAGTTTTGGCACACACTAGTAGAATTTCTGGATTTATTTATTTTTATTGGTTATTTTAATTTACGAGATCTTTTCATATTGTTTTAATTCTTGCAAGTAAAAAGAGTTTAATTACTCGATTGATTCTTATAGAATTTAATATTTGTTTAAATCACTAGTTTGCTTGCCTAGTTATGGTGTTGTGCGCCATCACGATCTATAGGTAAAATTGGATCGTGACATTAAATTTATACATTGTTTGGTTGGAGATATAAATTTATCCTACCTCCAATCAAATAATATATAAATTATTTATTCTACATCTTATTCTACCTTATACCTCATACCAAACGACCCCTTAAATCTTTAATATGATATTGTATACTCCGTACTATATATAACATTATGAAATGAGCAAAAATCAGATAGGAGTAAGAGATAAGGCTAAGGAAAGGGGTGGATAAATGTGGGGGCAATGAGTGAAGAGACTAGGAGACAGAAGAGAGTGGAATTCACGTGGGAAGTGAATGGAAAAGAAAAGAAAAATGAAAAAAGTGTGGAAGTAAAACCTAAAAGGCCAAAACCTCCTTTCCTATCATCATCGTCCTTTGTATTTTTCCTTTGTCCCATGTCGTGATAAGTACCGTTTATTTCGTTTCAAATTAGACGATGTGTTTTTCTTTTCAGCGTATTTTAAAATAATTAACATATTTTTAAATTTAAAAATAATTTAATTTTAAAATTTTTTATTTTACTTATTTTACTTTTAATAAGAAGTTTTTATAAATATACAAATAACATTGCCCCATAAAATTTTTACCTTTAAAACTTTTAATACCACAAGTTTTAAAAATATTCTTCTTTTTCTTAAATTCAGTACCGAATCAAATTAACTCATCTAAATTGAAACACATGAAATATTTTATTGTTAATTAGAGATTTCGAGTTCGAATTCTAGATATATAGATAGAGTCACATTTGTTAGGAATTAATTATTTTACCTCTCAATATGGAATTTTCCGTAACGAATCCGAATTTAATCATTTTTCAAAACAAATACTTAACACCGAGTGGAAAACCAAGAAAATAACATGTCATGCTTTGTTTACACGTGGTTTGTTTTGGGGACGAAAATTTATAACAACATTATACTTTATATAATCTTACCAGTGTAATTGGAGGAAAATAGTATATATACAACTTCACCTCTAATTTATGAAATAAAGAAAATATTTTCGATAGACCCTGCGCTTAATAAAAAAAATAATCATAACAGTTAAATCAAATTATTAACATGCAATATTACTATTTTAAAACAGACTCAAATAGAATTTAAATTTTGACTACGCTTTTAATCTCTCTCACGTATCTAGAATTTAAAAAGTAATATTTTCTAGATTTAGCTGTTGACATACAAAAATAAAATTTTATTTTTAATATAATAAACAAATAAAAAGTAAATAAAATAAATATAGTTTAGCAGGCCCCGCCCAACACGACTTTTGGTGGTATCTAAGTTGCCCGGATTCATTAGTTATTGTGACAAATGAGATGACTGTTGATTGTTGAAACAGACAATCCCCACTGTGTTTGTTCGTGCGTGGGTCCCAGGAAACATACGGAGCTCGTGCGTGTTGTGTCCTGTTGTCGCTTTATTAACCGACAGGACATCTCTATACAATCATTTGAACTCTTTACTTACCTCTCTTTCAGGCCCCACATTGCCTTTCCACGATTTTCTTGCGCGTGTGAATTCATCAGCAACTTTCCTTTTTCTTTTCACATTTATTTTTTAATATTTTGTAATTCCTCATATTCGCTTTACAATCGGATTAAACTAAATTAGTTTTATAGCTTGTTTGGATGATTGTTGGTCATTATATTGTATCGTATTTTTATTTTAAATATGATATTTGTTTTGATTTTTATTTAAATTTTATTTTATTGTATTGTTAAATGTGTCATTTTATGTAACGACCGATTTGGTGTGAACGCATCGCTACCTTGTCTTTTTCTCTAAATCTCACATTTCATTATTATTAAATAATTTTATTTTATCATTTACCTTACTTTTTTGTATAATAATTTTATCATGTATCATAATTTTTCTTTATAATATTGCAACTTTATTCTTTATATTGCTGGTGTGTGATATCATAAAACGATGGAAAACGACACAATATATTCAAATATTGTATTTATCAAACGATACAGTACAATACAATATAATAGGATAGGATATATTATAAAATAATATATAACAATCATCCAAACAAGCTGTTAAGGATATAAATTTAGAGTATTAAAAATAGAGGAGTAATTATTACCTCATTCCAACCTTTGGTGGTTTTATCGTATCATTGGATTAGAAAGAGCAATAGGACTAGCCTATTAGGTACATGTTCGATTGAACTGAATCATTTTTGCTTGAACGTAGCATATGTATTAGAAAATTCATCAAAATATGGATAAATATTTAATTGCAAAATCAGTAACTAAAATGAGCTATAAATATTATGGTAAATTTAAAATCCATAAACTTTAAATTAATTCTACCACTAATTCGAACATTATATTATTTTAATTACAAAAGGAAAATATTGAAAAACATTGATAGGAAAATAGCATAGTAAATTGTAAATACTTTGATAGTTTACTGAATTTAAATTCTTAATAATTACTTATGTAAATATTGTGATGATGTCATATAAGTTGAACAAAAATGATATTATCCTTTTATCCCAATCATTCTTACTACCTTGAAATATTATTTTCACATGGTTATAAAGTACAGAAGTATTGTCGAATTATTTTTCACAATCTTTTAGGCTTAAAATACTTTTGAAATAATTTCTTCCAATAATATCTCAGCCATTGATGCTTCCTTCTTTCTTTCCTTTTCCTTGGGAAATTTATTTATGAATGTCGTAGCAGGAAGTTTAACAGGGAGCCGATAACCATGACCTAATCATTAAGCTTACTTTTTTAAAGTTCTTTATAATATATATTTAAATAATGATGACTATAAACATATTACATAATCATTAAGCCTAATTTTCAATAGTAATATCTTTACATAAAATTGAACTTGGAATCAATTTAAAATCAAGCACTTCAAACTCGTCGTTAATTGAGCACACTCATGTTTTAACATTACATTTTAATCAAATAGAAGCTAAAAATAATAACAATTGCAATCAGCGATGCAGCCAAATTTAAAACTTTATGGTAACTAAATTTTAAGATAAGAACATAAAGTATTGTAGTAACTATATTCCAAATTTAACCTTTTATATATTTTTTAATACAAATATAAAGTTGAAACTTAAATTATAAGATTCACTTAACAACTAATTAATCTTCAAGCTCCGCCCCTAACTACAATATTAATAAAAATTAACTTTTGCATTGGGTGCAAACCCTAATAAGCAAGTGGAGACGTGGGCCAAGAAAAAACAATTCAAACAAGTATCCTGCCAAATCATTCCCATAATAGGAAACATATATGGAATATTAAAACAAATGATTGGTGTGTGGAAAAAAAATAAAAAGAAAATGATTGGTGCTAATACACTAGCTTTAGATTATTGATTTATTTTATATTAGTTTTTTCGGCTATAAAGAAATCGTAATTAAGAAACTAATTTAGGTCGGGGCTGCACTAATGAGTCTATAATCAAGAAGTGGTGTAAGCTCAATATTAAAATATCTACAAAATAAATTAATAAATAGAAATCATGACTAATAAATGGCTTAGGGACAAGATGTCGGAGGGTTAGGGGAAAACGTGGCCCCACAGGTGGACTGCTAGCTGTTCCACGTGTCGCCCAAAACCTCCAATAATTGTTTATCATTTTTTTACATAAAATTAATCATAAAAATTAGATTTCAACAATTTTTTCTCTTCAATTTCGAACCTTGAGAATGATTTTTTTTCAAAAATTGAACACTAATTTTTCTCTTTAAGGGACTTTACACCACATAAATCTGAACTAGTCGGAGTAATACTCGCATGTAGGGGTGATAAACGGACGGGCCAGATCGAATATAGATGGGACGAAAATGAATAATACAAAAATAAATAAATTAACCGACTCAACTCATATTTAATACGGATAAAAAATGAGTTAGCTAGCGGATAATATGAATGACTTTTTGAATAGGTGAACGACATAATTACCCACAAATATATCACTATTTACCCTTACCTACCCATTTATTTTTCTATCCATCAAACTAGTTACCTTTTCTACCTATTATAGCTTTTGGGGTAACTTCCTCTTTTTTCTCCTTTTCTATTTTATTTCTCACCTTCTTGTCTTTTTTCCTTCTTTTCTTTTTTCTCGTTTTCTTCTTATTTTTTTATTATTTTTCTTTTTCTGTTTATTTATTTTGGTCCAAATCATATTATTATTATTTTTATCATAATTTAATTTCACACTCAATTTTGACTCCTTTTTGTTTTGCTTTTGCTTTTTTATTTCTTGTTCCTTTTCTAATTTCATTTTACTCCTTTTTTATATTCTTTTTCTCTTCATAATGTAATTTCACTTATTGTTTTCACTATTTTTTATTATTCTTCTTTTTTATACAATAAGAAAAGATAACTGGTATAGTAAATATTTGTTCACCTTTTTTTTAATATAACTAGTATAATATACCTTTTATCTTTTTAAAAAAAAAATCAATTATTAAACTGAAATACTATTAGTTGCCACTTGATCTAATTCTCTGAATACCACACTGACTGATGTTGAGCACCATAAATTACATACTCATATTCTAAGAATCACCATGTGATTGTCATGCAAACCTTGATCTCTTTCCCTACAACTATTAATACACACTCTACCATTAGCAATAACACAATCAGTTATGGAGCAAGAAAATACAATCTTCAGCTACCAAATCTCCATATATATTAATTAGAATATAAATGTTAATAAAATATTAGAAAATGCAATAAAAGTATAAGTAGAAAAAGATATGTCTAGCACCATACGATACCAATATGGTATACATATATACTAACAGAGTATATGATTGCTCTAGGATATTGCTATAACTATCTAGGACTATACTACTGTACCAAAACATTAAAGGATGCAATAAAAGTATGAAAAAATTACGTGCTTCCATTGCAAGCTAAATATTCGTAAAGCAACTTGCTCATTCCGTATATGATCTTTGACTACTCAATTCAAAATTCGTGGAAGTTTGTTTCTGCGTTACAAATATCTATACTCCGGGGATAATTATTAAAATCACCTGTCACGACCCAAAATCCCACCACAAGCGTCGTGATGGCACCTAGTCTCTAAGACTAGGTAAGTCAATTTCTATTACATTTTGAAGCTATTTGTTTATTAATTAAAATCTAACAGCGGAAATAATTATAATACACAACCTCCCAAGACTGGTAGTACTGACTCATGAACTCTAACTGAATACATGAAATGATCACGAGGACCGAATATACAATACTGTTTGATTACAAATTAACAGTACAATGAAATGAAAAGACTCCAAGGGACTGCGACGGCCAAACAGCTCTACCTTGAATCCTTATGATCGCGCTTTAACTCTGCTCAAGTCCGATATCTTCAATACCTGCCTCTCCACAAAAAATATGCAGAAGTGTAGTATGAGTACGCCATGGTCGGCACCCAGTAAGTATCAAGACTAACGTCAATGGAGTAGAGACGAGATAAAGTCAAGACACTCACTAGTCTAATAACATGTGCAATACAATATACAAAAGAATAGGAAACAAATAACAATAGGACAACATGAAACAATCAGTGATATGCACAACAGACAACAAGAATACCATTAATATCACTAAACAATTAATAAACACAAGTACACCTAATTAAATCAAGTCCTCAAATAAATATCTTTCATATATAATTCTTCTAGATAACTCGCTTTCAAATATAATTTTCTCAAATAATTATTTTTCAAATACAATTCTTTCAATAGATCTTTTCAAATATAATTTCCTCAAATAAAATTCTTTCATATAATACTTTCTAAGTAAAAATCCTTCCAAATAAATATTTTGAATATAAATCTTTCAATTAAAAATTCACCATGTGACACCTCATTTCATAATCATAAAAATACGGGTCTCAACCCATTTTCATATTTTTCGTAAACACGGGTCTCAACCCATTTTCATATTTTCAACGCACCTCGTGCCCATAATTAAATCATCATATTTTTTCGGCACCTCGTGGCCTCATATTACAACTGCACGGACAATTCACGTGCCAATTATCATTATCATTTCATCACAACACCTCGTGCTCACATTTCATTTTATAATCCGCCTGGCAATAGCCACAGGCTCTCAATTTCAACATAAATCAGATTGTTATCAATTTACCAACAACAAGACAAGTTGCACAAGGTATAGAAATAAACACAAAAAAATCACAACATCACATGAAAATCATCAACGCCACAACCCCACATCATCACATATCGTCCCTGACAATAGCCACCCTTATCGCTCCTATTGCCATCCTTATCACTCCTATAATCACCCTTATCGCTTCGTCCAGACAATATCAATAGCCACCCTTATCGCTCCTATTGCCACCCTTATCGCTCCTCTAGCCACCCTTATCGCTCCGCCCAGACAATATTCCAACAAACACAACAACAATGAAATGCCACCCTTATACCCACATAATATCAACGATAAAATGCCACCTTTATCTCCCCAAAATAGTAACTCACACAATACAATAATTTACACGAAAATTAACACGACAATATAATAAAATTAATTCATATCACAATTTGTCCAATTGCCACAACCAAATTCCAAAGATATAGCAAAATCAATTAATTTCACAACAAATTGCCCAAGGCTCCACACAATTATATAATACCCAAAAATAATCAATTGAGATAGAAATTACTCAGCATAAAGCAAAACCTTCATTAATGTAAATTTAGATAATTATATTAATACTTATTCTTAAGCTCGCTTAAATTAATTATTTGCATAAGAAGATTCATATTGGAATTAATTTTCAAGAAATATTAAACCAACAATACTCACGAAATTTCATAAATATTTCAAGTAACAATCACATCAAATTATCATATAAAAATAAATTCAACAATAAGGATTTAGGCATGNCCCAATTTCAACATAAATCAGATTATTATCAATTTACTAACAACAAGACAAGTTGCACAAGATATAAAAATAAACACAAGAAAATCACAACATCACATGAAAATTGTCAACACCACAACCCCACATCATCACATATCGTCCCTGACAATAGCTACCCTTATCAATCCTATTTCCACCCTTATCGCTCCTATAACCACCCTTATCGCTCCGCCCAGACAATACCAATAGCCACCCTTATCGCTCCGTCCAGACAATACCAATAGCCACAACAGTGAAATGCCACCCTTATAACCACATAATATCAACGGTGAAATGCGACCCTTATCTCCCCAAAATAACAACTTACACAACAAAATAATTTACACGGGAAATTATCACAACAACATAACAAAATCAATTCATATCACAATTTGCCCAATGGCCACAACCAAATTCCAAAGATATGACAAAATCAATTAATTTCACAACAAATAGCCCAAGGCTCCACACAATGTATATAACACCCAAAAACAATCAATGGAGATAGAAATTACTCAACATAAAGCAAAGTCTTCATTAAATGTCAATTTGCAATAATTATATAAACACCTCTTCTTAAGCTCATTTAATTAATTATTTGCAGAGGAAAATGCATATTGGAATTAATTTCCAAGCAATATTAAACCAACAATACTCACAAAATTTCATAAATATTTCAAGGAACAATCACATCAAATTATCATATAAAAATAAATTCAACAATAAGGATTTAGGCATGGCAAACAGATGATTTAATAATTTTTCACAATTTTCCAATTTACTAACGCAATAATGACTAAGACTTTATTTCAATAAATTTTGCACGTATAAGCACGAGTACTTACTCGTCACCTCGAGTACACGGCTTTTCACATTTCATAAATGGCACATAAGACTCAATGCCTAAGGGGTAATTCCCTCACTCGAGGTTAAGCAAGACACTTACCTTTTTGAAGTTAGGTCGATATTCCAAAATAGCCTTCTTGCTTGAATTGGCCTCCGGACAGCTCAAATCTATCCAAATTAATTGTATAACTTCATTAAAACTCATCGGAAACAATTCCGGATAATAATACATCAACTTAAAATTTTATTCCAAAATATCAACAAAAGTCAACGCGGGGCCTGCCCCTCGGAACCCGACATAATTTTCATGATATCTGAATACCCATTCCGATACGAGTTCAACCATACCAATTTTATCGAATTCCAATAACAACTCGACCTCCAAATCTTAAATTTTCGTTTTTGGAAGATTTTATAAAAATCTTGATTTCTTCCATTTAAATCTGAATTAAACGATGAATATAATCATAGATTCATGAAATATAATCACTTTAAGATATAGAACACTTACCCCAGTCGAAGTCGCGAAGAAATCCTCAAAATTGCCCAAAAATCGAGCTCCAAAAATCCTAATCGAAAATGAAGAAATGACAGATTTTCAATCCTTAAGTTTCTGCCCAAGTTCGCATTTGCGAATGAACAGTACCTCACATGAACAGTGTATTCGCAATTGCCATAAATGGTTCGCAATTGCGAATGAACAGTGTTTTCTCAATTGCCATAAATGGTTCACAATTGCGAATGAACAGTGTTTCACCAGAAACCACCAAACTCAAACTTCTCCGAAATGATCCAAAACCACCCTGAAACTCAACCGGAACCTCCCGGACACAAAACCATATATGAATTTCAATCATAAAATATACTACGGACCTGCTCGCGCACTCAGAACACTGAAAGGAGGTCGTCTTGACCCGATATTGACCATGGTCAAACTCCCAAATTTCTTAACTTTACTAGTCTTTCAACAAATGATCCAAAAATACATCTAAGCCTCTCAGGACCCGTCAAATCATACCAACAAGTCCTACAACATCATACGAACTTAGTTGAGACTTCAAATTACATCAAACAATGCTAGAACCATGAATCATACCCCAATTCAAGCTTAATGAAACTAAAAAATTTCAATTTCTACATTTAATGCCGAAACCTACCAAATCACGTTAGATTGACCTCAAAATTTGCACACAAGTCATAAATGACATAACGGACCTATACAAATTTTCAGAACTGGATTCCGACCCCGATATAAAAAAGTCAACTCCCCGGTCAAACTTTCCAAAAATTCTATTTTCGCCATTTCAAGCCAAATTCCACTACAGACTTCTAAATAATTTTTCGGGCACGCTCCTACGTCCAAAATCACCATACAGATCTATTGGAACCATGTGAATTTGAATCCGAGATCGTTTACTCAAAAGTCAACTCTTCGGTCAACTCTTTTCATTTATGCTTCTAAATAAGGATTGTTCTTTTAATCTAGTTCTGAATCTTCAGTAAATCAAACTCGACCACACATGTGGGTCATAATACATATTGCGAAACTGCTCGAGACCTTAAGTCACTGAACGGGACATTAATTCTTAAAACGACAAGTCGGATCGTTACATCACCGCACTCAACCAAGTCAATGTAAGACCGTGAAATAATCGTTGTTTTGATCATAGAAATTAAGAAGGTGTTCACAAAATAAAGAACTACAATCTTCACTGCATCATCATCTGACTCCCATTTTCTCTTTCATAAAACAGTCTACTAGTTGGGTCCATGTCATAGATGAAGTCCCAAAATATTTTAAAATCATCCTATTCTCTAATGGGCTCTCTATACTTGTATCACCCTTACATTTCATCTTAGTAACGAGTGCAAATTCACCCAAACCAAAACACAATCTAGAACCGCTCATTACAAACCACATCTCAACTTTCATCTCATGATGTACTTCCCTAGTAAATAAATGGTGCATAACTCGAATCTGTACAATGACTTGTGGCAGATCCAACAAATATCCAATTCATATTTTCCTAAACATCCGAAATTGCTTCTTTGTTAACTTCTCTTTCAACTCACGAATGATGTTGCAGTTGGTTCCAATCTATCTTTGGTTTGTAATCTATGTCTATCGGCACAAGAAAATCCCAACACTGCAAAACATGTTCATATAAATAAGTTCATAATAGAATTCACTTAAAAATGCAGCTAAAACAAACAGAAAATGTTAAAACTATCATATGATACCAATATGACATATAACTACACCAACTGATACCAATATAATATATAGCTATACTAACAAGGTATATAGTTGTATGCGGTCGTTCAGACAACTGCCTATAACTATCAAAACTTTACATAATACACATAATCTATGTCCATCAGCGCAAAAAAATCCCAGCACTGAAAATCGTATTCACATAAATAATTTCAAAATAGAATTACTTAAAAATGCAGCTAAAACAACAAAAAAATATTCCAACTACCATAATACCAATATGGCATATAACTAAACCAACATGGTATACAGTTTTACTAGTTAATTTCTGGCAACTACATGACTATACTACTATTACATAACACACATGCATAGAGAGAAAAATAAAAAAATAATGTACCACATATTAATATAATTAAGTATTTCAAGATATTGTACTATTTTACTATTATTAAAAAAAAATCAAATAGTGTACCAATTAAATGCAGCTAATACAACCAAAAAAGGATTCAACTAGCATATGATACCAATATAGTATATAGCTATACTAATAGGGTATATAGCTATATGGGGTCGTTCCAACAACTGCATATAGCTATAAAAACTATTACATAATATACAAAATCTATGTCCATAGGTACAATAAAATTCAACACAGCAAAACATGATCATATAAATTATTTCAGAATAGAATTCATTTAAAATGCATCTAAAACAACAAAAAAATATTCCAACTACTATATGATACCAATATGACATATAACTATACCAATAAGGTATATAATTCTACTAATTAATTCATGGCAACTATATATGACTATACTACTATTACATAATACACATGCATGAAGAGAAAAATCAAAAAATAGTGTGCCACATATTAATATAGTAATGTATTTCAAGTATTGTACTACAATACTATTATATAAAATAACACATAAAGAAAAAATCAAAATGATTACATAATATACATGCATAAAAGAAAATTAAAAAAAATTAAGATAGTGTACTATTCTACTATTACTAAAGAAAAATCAAATACTGTACCAATTAAATATAGCTAATACAATCAAAAAAAGGTTCCAACTAACGTATGATATTAGTGTAGTATATAGCTATACCAACATGGTATATAATTGTACTCAAAGGGTTTAATTATTTTTAATTTAATTATTAAACTGAAATAATATCAGTTGTCACATAATCTAATTAACTCAAAATTTAGCCAAAACCTCAAATCAACATTTAAACCTACCCTAGTTAAAATTGCATCTAAATAACTACAATCTCAACAAATCAATTTTTGCACTTCAAGCTTCAAGATCCTTTAATAGTGAGTTTTATTTTTATTATAATAAATCTCTGAAAAATTAAACTTGTGTAACTAAAAAAATGTAATAACATATGATAATTTAAGATAACAAAATGGCAAGATAAAAATATTTTATGATGCAATACTAGAAGCTAATAAAAATTAGAACAAAAAATCTCAAAAAAGCGTAAAATATATATTCATTCCAGCTTTCAATGAAGCAATGAAAATTACAGAATTTTTGAACTTTTATTAATAAAAATTAGCTCTAGGGATTTTTTTTTTTAAAAAGGAACAAAAAACTTCAAAGAGGGTGCTCAAATCTAATAACAACCACGCCACAAACTAATTAAAGGTCAATTTGAGAAAGATTCTTTCGACACTCAATCAAATAAATGTGTAAGGGATAAGGGGAAACAGATACGGGTAGTCAGGTAATATTTTTAGTTCAAATGTGTATAAATTGTAACAAAGTTTTAGATGGGTAAACACGGAAAAATATTTTAGTTTTCATAGGTAGTTAGCATAAATTGCTCTTTTTAAATATGATCACTTTTGAGAGAATTTCTAATTTCACAAACTTGAGAAACCCCAATTTGAGAATTTAAAAATGTAAAAGTTAAACTCATTAGTTATCTATTAGTTATTTATTTTCTAAATGAAAAGTATGATTGTAATCCAGTTTAATATTTAATTTATTTTTTAATAAATAATACGATTGAATAAATATTTTTTTTTATCCATTTTATCTTCGCTACTCGCATTTATGTTTATAAATTCCTTAAGAACGTGCCTCTCAGCTCTCTATTCTATGCCTTTATATAAAAAACTTTTAACTGCAAAGGGTTTTGAGTGACGGTTCTAGCATTCAAAGAGCTTTAGTAAATAATTAATTAAATATGTAAATAGCATTATATTATGTTAATAAAAAACAACAAAAGAAAAGTAAATCCTAATGATGTTAATCAACAAATGATGAGCTCAAGACCACTTATTAAGGATTTGGTTTCCGACAACGACATGATTTAACAGACAATTATTGATAACTCATTTTTATTCCGAATTTCATGTGTATATCACACATTAGCTAGCTAGCTTTAATTTCTTAATTATTCAACAAATCACTTGTGTCTAATCATTGTATTTATGTTAGTTGGCTACAACTCCATCATTAATTCTTCGACTTGGCAAACCTTTCCCAAGCACTTATCATTTTAGGGACTAACTAAGTTGGAAAAAGGAAAAACAATCATGATTAACATTAAAGGACTCGAAACTGAGTTTAAAAAAAAAACAATTATTTTTAATTTTTTGCTCCATTCAAAAAAGTATAGTATTTTTAATATGTATGTCCAAATTTAATTTTAAATTTCAAATATTATTTTTTAACTTAACTTCAAATACTACTTTAATTTTTTTTAAAAATTATAATTTTTATGTCCAAACGCCTACTTTATTTCGAGCAAGCTTCAGAATATCTAAAAAACGAAGGAAAAATATTCGATTTCATAAAAATGTACAAGAACCCTAAAATTAGCCACAAAATGAGCATAATTAGATCCCCTCCAAGAATAAGAAAAAGCACGAGAAAAGAAACAAAAAAGGTCGAAAATTTTTATCAATTTAATTGGTTGGATTCTGAATTTTCACCTGTTAGTAAAAGTTTGATTCCCCGCTTTATAATTCCAAATTCCCCTTCCGCATCTTTATGTATAACAAAAAAAGTAAAATAAAGAAAAAAACAAAAATTTCATGTCGTAGTTGAAAAAACATTAAACAAGTTTATTATTTTTAATCAAAGTTAATGACCAACATCATGTGCTTCTTACATGGCACACCGTCATTCTTTTAACAGCCTAAGTACAGCAAAGACACATGTAATGAGATTCGCATACGTGTACCCACACGTGCACCCCGGTCAAAGTGACTTTGTTCATGCTTAGATCCGTTCAACGGTCAAACTAAAAAAATTCTCGTTATTATTCATGCATTATTATCATACCTATCCCTCTTAATCAGAGACTGAGTTACAACAACAACAACCCTAAGTTACAACAACAACAACCCTAAGTTACAACCCAGTATAATCTCACTATTAATGTCTGAGGAGAATAACGTGTACGCAGACCTTATCCCTACCATAAGGTAAAGAGGCTGTTTCTAATAGACTCTCGGCATCCTTCCATCCAAGAACTCCCCACCTTGCTCTTGGGGTGACTCGAACTCACAACCTCTTGGTTGGAAGTGAAGGTTGCTTACCATCAGAGCAACCCCTCTTGTCCAGAGACTGAGTTAGAGTATAAAATAAATGTTCAGACGAACACAGTAACTTTTACTCAAATTCTGTATTTATATTAGAAAATTCTTTAGATTCGTGTGTGCACATATTTAAATGTGAACCCATTAACCAGGTGCGTATCTATCCTTTCAGATACTGATTCGGTAGAACACAATAACTTTTATCCAACCCCTGTAATTATTTTAAACAATTATTAAATTATATATAAATTATTAGTTTTGAACCCAATCACTTAAAAGAATTAGAAAATTTAACCAATAAGTTTCAAATACTAATTTTGTCTCTACTATTAACTAAGATAAGTCATGAGTTTAAAGGCAAGTTCAAAACTCATACCCTTCAAATTTTGATTATGTCTCGTATCTTTATCTTAAAAAATATGAGCATACTTGTTTTTTATGTGAAAATAAACTCTTCTCTATCTATTAGACAAAAAAGTGTTGAGGTTTTTGTTATTTAAGATGAAATAGTCTTAAAATGAGGGTGAATGGGAAATGGAGTAAAAATGAAATTTTTGAGTAAAATTTTAAGTTTCCCCCTCTTGACAATGAGACATTGTCCCATATTGGAAGAGGAAAAGAGTTTTGGTGGGTATATATATAATTGCTCTTCTTGTAGCTCTTAAAGAGTTAAGAAGAAAGCAAGCCTCGCGCCGTCGTCATCGTCGCTCGCTCGGCTCGACTTCGATTTCGGCTTCGGCTTCCGATTCGGATTCGAATTTGGTCAAATGATTGATTGATTAATTTTTTTGGACCAAATTTATTTGTTAATAGTAAATATTAACGTAAGATTATCCGCATTTGTAACGGATATATTCCAATCCGATCTGTGTATTGACAAACTGCAATAACAGCCGCCCCACCATGGCCAAGTGCTCTTCCCACCATGAATGTGCTTGCTCCACAAACAAGCTAATGCTTGCTCCACCACGGAGGGTGGACGATTGTTCTTCTACAATACTGGCTGCTATATAAATGTGCAACAGCTGTTGAAGAAAGATACAATACAAACAAACTGAAAACGTTGGCTATACATTGCACTCTCTCCTCTCAGCATTTCCATTCGATTTTCTGAGTTTCTGCTCCTTTGTTCTGCATTGTTTTTAAACTTCAAACAAAGCAACTGTAAGTGTGATTTGCTACCGAACTTTGTGTTCGCTGAAACACTGGGGTTTGAAGTACCGCTATACCAGTATGTCATTCGTTCTATCCTGGGAGGAAATAATCCATAACCTTGGGTACTAGGAGGGGATTAAATTTCTTAAGGAAACACTGTGAATTCAGTGGGCTCGAATACGATTTATTGTTTCTACGATAATTTATATTTTGCAGAATTATTATTTACAAATACAGCAATATTAGCGGGACTAACAATCTTAAGGAATTAATATTTATTTCTGTATTTGTGTTATTCTTATTATTCTGCCAACTAAAATCTTTGTTGTTTTGTGTACTCCCGTTTTGGAGAGTAAAGCCTTCATGACGTTTTGTTGGACATTAAAATCTACGTGATTTTTACTCCAGTTTGAAAATATTTATTAAACGTTTGTTTGTGTCATTCTTTTACAGGAAAAAAAATGACGACTGAAAGCGAGAACCAAGCTATTCCGATGATGACTGCCAATGCATCGACAAGCCAAACACCGGCGTTGGCACCGGCAGAAAAACCCGAAAAATTTTCCGGGATTGATTTCAAGCGCTGGCAGCAGAAAATGTTCTTTACTTAACTACGTTATGTCTACAGAAGTTCATCAAGGAAGATGTTCCTGATCTGCCAGATA
>AWOL01S0026644.1:0-43894 GCA_000715115.1 Nicotiana otophora | reverse complement strand
TCACTGAGTTGCATCGCATTGACATGCACACATGACATACAGGCATAGAGATGTATTTTCCTCTTGCTGTACATTATCACACCATTCATGATTGCTCACACATGCTGACAGATGGGCATAGTGATGCATTTGTTTTTACACGGGTTATTTGGAAAAAGAATGAAATATCTCATTTATTATTCAAACGATATTGGGAAAATTATTATTTTCAAACTTATTCATATTTTTCGCAACTTCGGTAAACGATTTTGGGTTTCACTGATGTACTTGAAAGAAAGAACTATTTTTGGAATTTATGATTTAGCTGAGCATTGTCCTCTAAATTATTTCTTGTATTATTTGGTTTACGTTATGATGGATTGTGGTGGACTATTGGTTTTGGACTCGACCTTGGGAAAAGCTTGTCACTACTTTCAACCTAAGGCTAGGTTTGTTACTTACTCAGTACATGGGGTCGATTGTACTGATACTATACTTCTGCACATTGTGTGCAGATATTTAGCTGTTGTTGTTGCTGTGCTCGATGGTTGCCGGTTTTTAAGATGTACCTGCGTTCTTATGGTAGTTGCCTCTTGTTCATGGTAGCCTTAGATTATAAAAATTATGTTTATGTACCTTTCAAACAGAAGATGTATTTACTTCATATCAACTTTGTAAATTCTATTCATAGAAGTTCATGATTTGTACTACCAGTTCTTGGGGAATGTTTAAGATTAAGATTTTTCTTTACTTAAATTGCATTAATAATTGTTATTGGAATTGGTTAGTGGTTAATTGGCTTGCCTAGCGGGTTGGGTTAGGTGCCATCATGACTTGACGGAGTTTGGGTCGTGACAAGGTGGTATCAGAGGTCTTGGTTCATAGGGTCTACAAGTCATGAGCAAGTGTCTAGTAGAGTCTTGCGAATCGGTATGATGACGTTTATACTTATCTTCGAGAGGCTACAGGACATTTAGGATAATTTCCCATATTTCTTTCTTTATCGTGAAGAATTGATTCAGCTTGAAATATAACTCATTGGATTCCTTCCACGTATTCATATGCGCACATGAGCGCTCGGTATCAGTAGTGCATCGCCGGCTGGTTATCCTATAAATGAGGTTCGAAATGTGTATTCTATATTTTAGTGATGGGCCAGTCTTGAGGACTTGATGCCAGGATTAGACCGAAGCTTAAGCTCGGTAGCTTCATTTGTAACTTATACAATTGGACTCATATGTCCGGTAATGATCCTACGAGTGGAATTTGTGGCTTGATGAGCGGTGGAATGGCTATGTGATGGCTATGATGTGACCGCGGGATATGTTAAGATGATTTGAATATGACGAGAAGTGTTTCCTTGAAATGTAAAGGAAGGCCATTGGGTTCTTTAATTATTTTTTGGTGTGACGTACAATCTCGAGTGTGAATGTTTTGAAAGATCTTTCACGTTGTTAAATTTTGAGGCAAATTAAATTCTTGTGTCTTGTTAATGAGTTTGAACTCAGAAAGATTAAGTGATTGCATAGTAATTGTGACTGCAAAAGGGTATAACAAGATACCAATTCGAGGCTAAGCAGGTGGGTTATCCCCTGTGGGGTAACCTACGTAGGTATGTTTCCTTATATGTGAGTGGAGAGTTTCTTTTTTGCCAGCAGGACATATGGGAGATTTGAATTTGAACCTGGCTAAGAAAGTTAACTTGAGTGTCAAGAGAATGATTGCGAGCTTAACAGATGATCTGGGGTATTTTTATGGTTGGCATTGCATGAGTTTGAGAAGCAGTTTTGTTGAACTAACTGTGGCATTATGACAGTAATGGAGTATGAGTATTGTGAGTTATGAAGTGTTTTAATCTACGGCTTTGAGCCAAGTGGGGGAGTTTGTTATGGACAAATCAAATCATGGGTATGTGTCAAATTTTTGTTTTGGTCTGAAGTATACTTGGGAATCAGTGACGACATGCAAAAGTGGATTTCGAAAATGACTCGAGTAAGGAAATTTTTGGATACGGGTTGTATTGCGCTTTATGAATATATGAAAATCGTGGAATGAGTGAATTGTTATTTATGAATAATGTAGTACCCACGGAGTATGAAATTGATGGGTGGTATTAAAAAATAGAGTTAATTCTTTGAGTGTTGTGTGCTATTGGGGCACGTGTCTTTCAACCCATTTGGGTGGTGCAATTTAGATTTTAACAAAGTGGGTAACTCTCGAGAAAGTTCCAATAGGTTCGAGGTTTATATAGAGCAATTGAGAACTTCTCCGGGCTTGTGTATGGATAAAATCTGAGATTTGCATTTGATGGTGCCTGGACTTGCGGAAATTTTGTATGACTATGAATTCTGCCTTTTAGTATAAGGAAGGTAAGAAGAAAAATTTTAAATTTACATAAGGTATTTTTAAAGTGAGTGTTACAGTTGTGGTATTTATGGAGGTGCTTAAGAAGAATACAATTGCTTATGGGTCGTAGGGCATTGTGGTTCTATGCTAGGATTGTGGGGTGAGACGTGGCTAAAGATCGTGGCATTTTAGCAAAGAGAAGTATCAATCTGAAGACAGATTTGGAAGAAACTCGGAGAAAATAAGACAACTGGGTAATAGGTTGGATCAATATGGTAACAAATATGATCGGTTCTTTGGGTGCTTATGATGTGGGGGTTTCTACAGGTGCTTTGTGGGAATACACCTGGGTTTGGCAACCTGTGTGGCTTGGTTGAGCTAGGGAGATTCAACTCTGATGGCTTAATTATGTGCAAATGGATTCCAAAATATTCTCGAGTATTTCTACCACGGTTTGAGATGGGTATTTTCCTACTAGCTTAAGGAGTATGTTGAGTATTGTGATTTTCTACCAGGTGGGATCAAATGAAAGGCTTTTGGCTGATCAGATATGTGTTTTCTTGTGACTCAGAATGATTATGAGGTTCTCATATTTTTCAAATGATGGCATGTTAGATGCGGTGTGTTGGGTGGGATTAAGGTTGGCATGTGTAAGGTCACAATTTAGTTTTGAAAGGGAGGTCATAAATTCGTAGAGGGCATGGATGGTTTTCAATGTTTAGATGAATGCTATAACTATTTGTAATTGTGTAAGTAAAGCGTATATTTCAGAAGGTTCACTATGCTTTGAACTATGGATATTTTATAGGTATTGTGGCATTTTCCTGGTTGATTGACTGCTGATTTTAAGACGTTGCTATGTGGCAAGAAAGGATGGGAGAAATATTCCTCGTGGGATGATTGTGTATGAGAGATGTGTTAGACATTCGGGCGGTGGAGATGGAATCAGAAATAATGATTCGTGTGTTCTATGGATTTGGAGCAGATTGTTTCATGATGGCGGACTGTGAAGTCATGGCCGTAGCTAGCCAGATAATGGTATGTTTTATAACTCCGTCGTTGTAAAATTTTGGAGGGTTATTTATTTACTGTGGGTGACCAGAGTTTATTTGGGGGTCCATTGATAGGCCTAATTAAGATGTGTATTCTACACTAAGCCGAAATGGTTGGCTCCATACTGCTATTGTTGAGGGATGTACCATTCGGTTAATGTTAAACTTATTCATGTTCTGAAATGATCTGTGAGTTACTCCTTTATGCTACGAGGAGTTGTGATTCATTGGTTATGTGTACACATGGTGTGGTTCTATTGGGGGCCTTATGGCAGAATTTGAACGAGATGAACATTTGAGTATTGCATGATTGATTACTTATTGGTTATGTTCTTTCAGGTTTTGTGTGGAATTGTGTCATTTGCCTCTCCGTGGTTATTAATTTTGAGCAGGGTGTCTCGGGGTATATAATATGGATCAACGTTTGGATGGGGTCACGCATTGCAGCGGAGTTATGTTAAGGTATGAACCTTGTGTTAGAATCGAGTAATGGTTCTACGGTGTATGATGAAATTCCAGAATTTGTTGTGGCGGTACTTGTTAATCTTGCGGGGCAGTTCTCTCATTTGAGTCATTTTCCATGACTGAGTACATTTGAATTATTGCGTATTGGCGCACCTATGGCACGGTTTGTGGATCTGAGTTATATTGGTGTGGCAAGACTGTGGGATAGTTGTGTTTAATAATATAAGGTCATTTGACCTAGAATGGGTACTATCAAGTTTGATTATGGTATATTCGGGAGGATAATATTGAAAGTCGGCATAGAAAGCGATTATGGTTCTGGTTGGGGCGAGAGAGCTCAGTGACTTGTCCATCTAGTAAGTGGTCATGAAATTTCGCATTTTTTCTTTTATTATCAACAATGTACGAATGTTTTGGGATGATATTTGGTTCGATATGGGTTTAATACTAGTATTTGGTTGGTTTTGGAGTAGTCATTGTGATCAGGAATGGTGCTACAAGCATGCGAGTTGTGTAATGTGTTAGGTGACTATGTCCATGGTTCTGGTCATGGTTATGGCTTGATATAGCTTGTTCAAACTCATACAGTGTGTAAATGTAAGATTCGTGTCTTAAAATAAATTATAAGGGTTGGAAATTAAATTCCAAGATTTGTAGGCTAAAGTTAAATAAATGATTTCAGTTATATTGTGTTGTCAATCCTATATGGAATAGGGTGACGTGGGTTCACCCACGGGTACGTGTGTGGTAATATGGAATAGTGATTTGATGGCTTGGAAACAACTCTTGTCACGTTCGAGGACGAACGTATGTTTAAATAGGGGATAATGTAACGACTCGGCCGATCGTTTTGAATATCACAACCCTGTTTCCCCATTTATTGCTCAATTTGGGATTTACAGTTGGTGTGTGACTTGTCGGGGTAAATGGTTTGGGTCCGGTGAGGTTTTGGAATGAATTGGACCACTTAGTTCCAATATTTACAACTTAAGTTAAAATAGTGACAAGATGTCGACTTACGTGTAAACAACCCCGGAATGGAGTTTTGATGATTCCAATAGCTCTGTATGGTGATTTTAGACTTAGGAGCGTGTCCGGAAAATTATTTGGAGGTACGTAGTGAGATTTGGCTTGAAATGCCGAAAGTTAAATTTTTGGGAAGTTTGACCGGAGGGTTGACTTTTTGATATCGGGGTCGGAATCCGATTCTGGAAATTGGAATAGGTCTGTAATATGAAATGTGACTTTTGTGCAAAATTTGAAGTCGTTCCAGATTGATTTGATGTGTTTCGGCACAAGATATAGAATTGGAGTTTCAAAGTTCAATGATTTAGAATTGAGGTAGGATTCATCGTTTTGATGTTGTTATATGTGTTTTGAGGCCTCGAGTAGGTTCGTATTATGTTATGGGACTTGTTGGTATATTTGGTTGAGGTACCGGGGGCCTCGGGTGAGTTTCGGATTGTTAGCGGATCAAATTCGGACTTAAGGAAATGCTGGAACTGCTGCCTACTAGTGTGATCGCACCTGCGAAGCTTTTGACTGCAAGTGCGAAGTCGCACGTGCGCGCAACCAGTCGCATAAACGGCCAATAGTGGAACTGGGCAGTGCTCGCAAGTGCGAAGGAATTTGCCGCATCTGCAAGGCCGCATGTGCAAAGGGGTATGCGCATCTGCGAGCTCGCAGATACGAGAAGAGCGCCACAGATCCGAGATTTTGTGAATGCCGGCTGTTTTCGCAGGCGCACGATTTTTGTCCGTGGAAGCGAGAGTTGTAGGTGCGACCCCTTGTCCGCAGATGCGGAAATCGCTGGGATAGAAGCTTAAATTCGGGGTTTCATGATTTTTACCCATTTTTCGGATTTTGGAGCTCGGTTTGGGCGATTTTGGAGAGGAATCTTTTAACACAACTTGGGGTAACTATTCTTGACTCCCTTGTGATTATATTTCATGAATTAATCTTCATTTTTGGTGTAAGATTATCGAATCTTAAAGAGAAATAGAAAGAAATTTCTATAATATCACAAAACGAATATTTCGAGTTTGAATACCGATTCGGGGTCGGATTTGAGTGAAATTAGTATGGTTGAACTTGTAATTGGGTTGGTTGTCGTATTTTGTGAGGTTAGTCAGATTTCTAGACGTGGGCCCCACGGGTGATTTTTGCGGCGTAATTTTGAATTTTGTGTAAAATATTAGTATTTTATTATGGAATTAATTTTTATAAATTGTGTGGACTAAATCAAATTATTGTGACTACATTCGAGCCGTTCGGAAGTTGATAGGCGCATACTGGGATTTCTGGAGCATTGTTCAGCTTGCTCGGTATTGGATTTGGCTTATTCGAGGTAAGTAACTCTTCTAATCTTGGAGCTGAGGGTATGAACCCTGAATATATGTATTATGTGAATTGTTGGGAGGTGACGCATATGCTAGGTGACGGGCGTGTGGGCGTACACTATAGAAATTGTGACATAATTATATCTGTGAAATTTTATAGTTACATAATCTTGGTATTTTACATGCGGTTTTATGTGTTAAAAAATTGAGCTGAAAATCATATTAAAAAAGATGTTGAGGCTATGTGTCAGTATTATTGGGACCCCCATAGGTCATATTGTTGTGAATTATTTGTTTTAAATTGAAAATGCATACTCAGTCATATTCATGCCATTACATATCATATCTCAGTCTCTGTTGTTATTTATTGATACATCATATTATTATTTTTGGGCTATTTTCATGACATTGTGAGCCCATGAGAGAGAGACTATAGAGATTGATGACTGAGTGAGGCCGAGGGCCTGATTATGAGAATAATTATGGGATAGGGCTGCACGCCGCAGCAGGCCAGATTGACTTATTATAGCATGTGGGATGTCCGTGCAGCACGTGAGTTGTCCGTGTAGATCCAAATATTATTATAGCACGTGAGTTGTCCACGCAATACGTGAGTTGTCCGTGCAGATCCTGATATTATTATAGCACGTGAGTTGTTCGTGCAACACGTGAGTTGTCTGTGCGGATCGAGATATTATTATAGCACGTGAGCTGTCCATGCAACATTGAGTTGTCCGTGCAGATTATAGCGCTTGGGCTGAAGGAGCCCCTTAGGAGTCTGTACACACCCTCAGTGATCACAGGTACCTAGTGAGTGTGAGTGCTGAGCGATTGGGAGGACTGAGTGATTAGGAGGACTGAGTGACTATAAGGACTGAGTGATTGGGAGGACTGAGTGAAATGATACTCTGGGAGTATGCATATGATTTTATCACTGAGTTGCATCGCATTGACATGCACACATGACATACAGGCATAGAGATGTATTTTTCTCTTGCTGTACATTATCACACCATTCATGATTTCTCACACATGCTGACAGATAGGCATAGTGATGCATTTATTTTTACACGGGTTATTTGGAAAGAGAATGAAATATCTCATTTATTATTGAAAGAATTTTGGGAAAATTATTATTTTCAAACTTATTCATATTTTTGGCAACTTCGGTAAACGATTTTGGGTTTCACCGATGTACTTGAAAGGAAGAACTATTTTTGGAAATTATGATTTAGCTGAGCATTTTTCTCTGAATTACTTCTTGTATTATTTGCTTTACATTGTGATGGATTGTGGTGGATTATTGGTTTTGGAACCAACCTTGGTAAAAGCTCGTCACTACTTTCAACCTAAGACCATGTTTATTACTTAATCAGTACATGGGGCTGGTTGTACTGATACTATACTTTTGCACATTACGTGTAGATATTTGGCTGTTGTTATTGCTGTGCTCGATGGTTGCCGGTTTTGAATATATACTTGCTTTCTTATGGTAGCTGCCTCTTGTTCATGGTAGCCTTAGATTATAAAAACTATGTTTATGTACCTTTCAAATAGAAGATGTATTTACTTCATATCAGCTTTGTAAATTCTATTCATAGAAGCTCATGATTTGTACTACCAGTTCTTGGGGAATATGTAAGATTAAGATTTGTTTTTTTTACTTAAATTGCTTTAATAATTGTTATTGGAATTAGTTAACCTAGCGGGTTGTGTTAGGTGCCATCACGACTAGACGAATTTTGGGTCGTGACAGAAGGCCTACTTTCATTTCTCAACTCAAAAATCTATCTAGAATTTTGCCTTAAACCACATTCAAGAAAAGTTCCAGATTTTCAAATAAGCGGGAGAACTTGGCAACATAACCTGACAACACAATACACTTGGGATCAACAAACATTATAATTTTAATCACCAATAAATAAATATGAGATTGTAAAAATATTCATATAACAAATAGATGATACTCAATTAAATCCCATTTTTCAAAATCTCATTCTCAGAAAAATCAATTTTTTTAGCCGACTTATGTACTACAAATTCTAGAAAGTGTTCAGTTTAAAATATTATGACCATGGCAAAGAACTGAACAAATGGATATGTATAAAAATAGTTATACTAAAAACTATAACCATACACAAATATATATTCCTCTACCCCCATACTTAAATATTTTCATGTCCCGATGACAAATAATACAAAAGCAAGACGAGGTAAAGCGGCTTCCCTGAATATTTTTTTTCTTTTTTTCGGAACTTGTGAACTCCAACCCCAATTCTGAATCACTTTTTCTTTTTCGCTCCTTGGGGTTCATCTTAGAGCGCACTTGGCCAAGAACATCACAAAATATTTTCTTTTTTCTCACATCCCGCTCTTTCTTGGCCTTGTGTCGAGGGGGCAAATAATAGTACATGCTGATCCTTAACTCAATTCTGCATTTTTTACGAGAATCGTTTCATGCATTTTTCTGAAAGTCTCCAATAACAAAATCCACAAAGTCATAATGATCAAAATAAATTGCAGAATGATGGTCCATGGAAATTTTGTTTTTGTGTATGATGACCTCTTCATTCTCATTTTCTTCCAAATTAATCAATTTATGTGAATAACAAAGCACTCATCACCGATTGAATTATATTTTACCAAACTTTTTATTGTTAGTCTTCTCGATTGGGTAGAAATTTTCACCCTGAGTGATAGATTCTTTCTCACAAAGCTCAAATTTTTGATTAATTGGTCCTTCCTCTCAAGATGCAGTTTCATTTAAAAGCATGCCACTAAAATGCAAGGAGATTGCTATACTTACTAATTGATTTACTTTTATTGTTAGATCCGTAATGACTTTATGACTCTGTGCATATTTTTCATCGGTATTTTCTATGAAATTATGCACAACTCTTTCCAAGTTTACATTCTCCTCTTGAGGTGATTGACTCTCAATATTTTGATCCTTTTGTGAATATTGATTGCACTCCGGATTGCAGTCATATTCACTAGAATCAGTAAGCCTGCAAAAACTAGAAACAACTTTAGATTGTTCATTCGATAAACCAAAAGAAGAGGAATTACCAAGTTGGCATTCATGAGTAAGGTGACTTCGACCATAATATTAACAAGTAATGAACTTTTGACTGATTTTATTAATTAACTGTTCAAGGTCATTCATTTTACTAGAATTTGCATAGGAGAATATGTTACTTGTTTGGCATTCAAAGCTTTGGTGGTTGCCTCCACAATAGTCACATACGATGGCCTTTTGCCAATATTCTTCTACCAACTCAACAAGCAATTTACTTGGTTGGTTGAAATTCATTTCGAAAGTACGTGAAATGAGTTGACCGTGAGGATCCCTTTTCTGGTATTTCTCCCTAGGACTAGTCAGGCACTAGAAAACAAAAGACATGAAGTTGTAGAAAAAACAAATCTCAAAGTGGTATTAAGAAGATTAATCTAAAGTATATGTTAACTAATCCCCGGCAACGATGCCAAAATTTTGACGAGCTCTGGGCGTATATGATTTTTCTGCTCGTACTCTGTCAAATTATAGTAAAATTTAAGATATCGTCCCACAGATATTGAAACGACCTAAGATACATATTTGTATTGTCTTTGTCACTATTTGAGTGAATCAAATTGGTGAAAGGAGTTCTTAAAAATGTAAAATAAAAGCAATAAATATATTTGTTTTTAAAAAAAAATAAAAATAGAGATTGGAATACTTTGAATTAGAAAGATAAATCCATTATAATAAGATCAAAATTCTATTACTTATTTCTCTATTTAATGAAATGATTGCTTATTTCTAATTCAACCAAATCACATAAAAATATCCAATTAATAACACCTCTTTCGAATAGTGTAGTTAATCGATTAATAGTCAAACAGAGACCTTGTTTAAATAATGGCCACTTATTTCTAAGACAATCACTCCACATAACAACAATATATAAATAGCACCGCTCGTACTTAATGTTATTAATTTATTGACAGTTAGTGACATTAAACAACAATTGACTAATAACACCTCTTTGGATTAGTGTAGTTAACCAATTAAAGTAATGGCTTCAAACAAGAATTATCTTTGTTGAGTGCACCAAGTGAGAAAAATCCTCTTTCGATTAGCCTTTGCTAAATCAATAAAATTATTTAATTCTTTCTCTTCTCCCGAATAAGAAAAAAAATAAAAAAAATAAAGATTTCAGTAAGTGATATAATTATATCGAATAATATAAATAATCAATATCAAATACCTTGGCGTATAGAGATGATGGAGAGAAATCTCAACATAAGAAGTGTCACGACCCAAAATTCCATCACAGGCGTCGTGATAACACTTAGTCTCTAAGACTAGGTAAGCCGATTACAATTACATTTTGAGCCTTTTTTAAACATATAATTTAACACAAGTGTCGAAACCAAAAGGGGAAACAAATATAAAAACCTCCCAAGACTGGTAATACTGAGTCACGAACTCTAACTGAGTACATGCAGTCATCCCAAGGATTGAATATACAATATTGTTCGAATAAGAGTGGATAGTAAAATAAAAATGGAAAGACTCCAAGGGACTGCGATGACCAAGCAACCCTACCTTAAATCCTTGCGATGACATTCTAATATCTGTCTGAATCCGATATCTTCAATACCTGGCTCTTCACAAAAATGTGCAGAAGTGTAGTATGAGTACACCACAGTCGGTACCGAATAAGTATCAAGACTAACCTCGATGGAGTAGTGATGAGATACAATAAAAATACTCACTAGTCATTTTACCTGTGCAATATAGTAATATACAAGGTTAATAGAAAAACAAATAGCAGTGACGACAACAAAGATCAATCGGGGATATGAACAACAAGGCAACAAGAACATCATATATATTACTCAAACGAATAAGGAACACAAGTACAACCAATTAATCAAGTCCTTCAAATATACGCCTTTCAAATGTAAGTCTTTCAAATATAAATCTTTCACATATAACAACAACAACCCAGTAAAATTCACTAATGGGGTATGGGGAGGGTAGTGTGTACGCAGACCTTACCCCTACCCCGAAGGAGTAGAGAGGCTATTTCTGAAAGACCCTCGGCTCAAAAAAATAAAAAGACAAAAGGACAAAAAGGGAGACAATATTAGTATCAGAAAAATAATCATAGGATAAATAGGAACATCATGAAATCTAGAAACAATATGCAAAGCAAAGGGAGACAATATTAGTATCATCACAACAGTCATAAGAAAAATAAGAACACCATGAAATCTAGAAGAAAGATGCAAAGCAAAAGCGATAGCTAGTAAATAGGACATGCACTGAAAAGCGAAATAGTAAGCCACAACATTCCCACTAGCTATCTTAGACAAAAACCCTACATGGCTAGTTCCACCATGGTACGAAGTAAGGCACGACTCAACTACCTCCTAACCTACAACCCTAATACTCGACCTCCATATCTTCCTATCATATAAGTTTTTCAAATAAAAATTTTTCGAATATAATTCTTTCAAATAAATATTTTTTGAATATACATCCTTCGAGTAAAATTCTTTCAAATAAAAGTCACTACGTGACACCTCATTTCATAATCATAGAATACGGGTCTCAGCCCACTTTCATATTTTCATGACACCTCGTGCCCATATCTCTATTATAACCAAACAGACAACTCACGTACCAAAATATCAATATATATAAGATCCGCGGGATCAATTTATTTTTAATAAAGTAAGTTTACAATTTTTAAACCAAGTAATAAATCAATAAAAAAATTATTTGGATGTAAAATTATTAAATTAAAACATAATAGCAATTTCTTTTACTCAAAACAACTCAACCCTCGAAAAGCAGTAAAAATCAGAAATACAAATCCTCAGAGTCTCGTACGAAGGGCAAAAACCAACACAATACAACAAGGAATTGAGGATGACATCCTTGGATTAGGGATGCCATCCTTGGCCTTTTTGCTATCTCTGCTTGAATATTGTTCTTTCTTCTCTTTTTCTTTTCTTTTCTTTTCCTCAACGTATATTAATAATTTGTACAAATATTGAACAAAAAGTCATATCTATAAATAAAGTATTTATTTATTTAATATAATATATACCTAAAAATATATATAATATATACTTATCAACAAGTATCATCTGCGGCCAACTTAGGCATGACTGAGGTGTTGCCTTATCCACGTGTTGTTGAATCGTGCTAATTAACATGGAATAACTATCAAGTTACAGACTGATGCATAGGGGCTCCAGACAGTTGATTTGAGTGCTACTGATAGCACTATTGTAGAGGAGCCAAGGTTAGCCGCTGTGACCGAGGGTCACTACCAATCCTCACCACAACCCGAGTGATTTTGAGGGAGTTCCTGACACCCACTCTACTTATGATCTTGCTTATTTGTATTTTTGTGATATTTTACAACTGAGGACAGTGCACATTCTTCGGTGTGGGTGGGGTGTCAGACTTTAATTTTTGTGGCATGTGCTTAATTGCTAGTGATACATTTTGAATTTCATGATCACTCTTATAGACATTGTAATTGTATAATTATAGTAGTTTTTTTTGTAGTGGCTTAATCTCGGGTTTTTTTTAAACTACGATTCTTTCCCGAGGATGCCATTTTATTGAACTGGGTAGTTTTAGGTAGATTTGTTTTCAAACTTCATAGAGAATTGTAGACTTTTCCCGACGATGGATTACCTAGACAGTTTTCTTGAGGGACTAAAGTCTAGAGAAAAATACAAAAAGATTTTTTTTCTCTTTTCTTTTATTTTTTGGTTGAACTGACAATGGAATTGAAAGGAGCTTGAGTAATTTGTGCTTTTGACATGTTTTATATGGAGGCTTAGGTCAGGAGCATTTGAATTAAGTACTTTATTCATGATCACTAAAATTACATGCCTTGACAATATGTATGGCTTTTTTTTGACACCGAGGCTCATCTCTAGACTCTTGTGATTAATTTCTGTGATCCGGAATTTATGATGACTGTGCTAATTTCTTTAACTCGAGAGTCAGGTTCGAGTCGTCCTAAGTGAGTCATGTGCATTGTGTGAGGTGAGACTTTAGTGTACTCTATGCCATCCTTGCTAGTCTAGAACATGCCTTGCGTGTGAGTCAAAGCGAAATGATTAAGTCTTGGAAGTTTGGGAGGTGATATAGGCTTTCTTTGATTGACCATTTAGCCTATTTTCCTACCGGTGTTGATATTATCCTTAGTCACCCCTTTTGAGCCTGTAGACCTTTTCTTTAGAAACCACATTACAAGCCGAATCCCCTTTGTTCTTTATCAAATTTTGCTGAGCCTTTACCTCCGAAAGTACCTAATTAGCTAGAAAAGTAATGAAAGCGATTGGGTAGATTTTGAGTGGAACCATAGAAAGGCCGAAAAGGTGCAATTGTGTATAAACGAAAAAAGGTACTAGCCGAAAATACCAAATTAAAGAGAGTGAAAAACAAAAGGAATAACACCTCTCATATCTTTGTCTGGGCTAGTAAATATCTATATGTTGATGTGCTTGATGAAGAAGGGCTTAAATGTGCATGGTTTCATGGCAATACATTGAATTGGTCAAGACAAGAAGGTGCTTAAAAGAGAAGTGTAGTGTATTAAAGTGCTTACAAGGGTTAGTCAGTATTTTCTCAAATATATCCTACCCGACCCTTAGCCTACATTACAACCTATAAAGTCCTACTTGATCCTAGACTTTGCGAGCTTAAATTAGTAGAGACTTGCACTACGGGCAAGCCTATGGTACGAACTTAGGTGTCATAAGAGTTTCTTTGTGAGAGTGAGCAAATTATTCCAATCTGAGAGTCCTTAAATTATATTTGAACTTATATTTGAGTGTGTGGACTACTTTCTCTTTATGGTTTGTTGGTGAGGACACATGATTTGCAAAGGATTGGTAGAGACCTTAATATTTGAGTAGGCACAAGGAGAGAGTCATAGTGTGGAATGCATTAGAGTCAAATTTTGAGGCAAGGATGTTAGAAAGGGGCACATAAATATTTTAAATGATCTTGGCTTTAGTTATTTAGTGTGTATTGCATGCAAAAAGGGTATACATTTAGGTAGTTGTTGACAAACATCACTCATAACTTATATGAGGAATCAATACGGAGGGTTTAAAGGAGGGATTAGGAATAACGAAACCTTGTTGCGATCTTAGTGAGTGGTAAACTAGTGTCAGCTAGTGTAGTTCGAAAGAATACATCTAGTAAATTATTGTATTTTTTCGGAAGAGAATTACGACACCTAAAGTGCTCATGATCGGTAAAGAATAGCTAGGTGAATTTATATGAGACGTGGCGGGGAGGATTCTGACGAGAGGGGAAATCATAGCCCTAGACCTTTCCAATCTTCTCTACAAAATTTGCTTTGTTAGTATTAAAATTATAGTTTTTAAATTACCTTGCCTTTAGTCAGTAAACAACCAAACCATTATTTATTATTTATGAAGGTTGATTACTTGAATTCTTGTGAAACTAGTAATTATAATTAGTAGGTTAATTCCATGTGGGATTCGACTCCTTTGTAACGACCGCTAGACCTCTTAGGAGGCATAGTTAGGCCTGATCAGTCTTTAATGGTCCAAGAATACAGCAATTGAAGGTCGAACTTGCAGAGCGCAAACAAAAGGGCATTGACCATAGTTAATTACTATAACAAATTAATAAAACTTGGGGAAGAACTTGCTAATTTTAATCAAACACCAACTTGCACATGTGATAAGTGCACATGCGATCTTGGTGCAATCTTGAAGGAGAAGGTGCACCTTTTTCTTATGGGGTTAGGTGAAACAATGTATGGAACAGTAAGGTCGAAATTGCTCACTCAAGATCCATTGCCAACTTTGAATCGAGTTTACTCGAAGTTGGAACAAGACGTACGTGTGAAGACGATGGCTCGAGGGATAGATGAATGTGGTGACATTATGGCTCTTTTTGTACAAGGTACATCTCCCTATAGAGGTCGAAATGAAGTAAAAGATAAAAATACGTTCTCTTACTGCAAGCCAACTGGACATGATTCAGTAAGTTGCTTCCAGCTTGTTAGATATCCAAAATGGTTGGGAGACAGACCTCGTGGTGATGGTAAATCAAGTTGATATGGTAGAGGAAAACAACAACATCAGAAGGGTGGAATAAATGGAGACCGCGGACGTGCTGCGTATCAGGCAAATATTGTGAGGTCACGGGAGGTGGTATCTCCGCAACTGTGACTGGGGCAGAAAAGGCTGGGCCTCTAGGTTTGAGCAATGAGTAGTGGCAGATGTTGATTCCTATGTTGAATAACCAAAATATAAGCAGAATGAGAAGATGACCGGTAAGAAAAATTATGTATCTTGGATCATCGATACAAGAGCGACGAATCATATGAAAAAATGTTTAAAATTATTGCATAATGTACGAAAAATTGGGCGATGTCCTATGAGTTTTCCTGATAGGAGTAATTCTGTAGAAACCAACGAGGGTTCAACATAACTTGAAGGAAATTTGGTCCTAAAAAATATTCTTTATGTGCCCGGCTTAACATGCAACTTGATTTTTGTATCTCAATTAATCGACTACTTAGATTGTTTGGTCCTTTTCACTAAACCTTTATGTATTATATAGGATCGTGCCTGGAGGATGCTGATTGGAGCGGGTGAGCGAAAAGATGGACTTTACTATTTCTGGAACAAACAGAGGATATGTTCTTTAAAGGTTGGTGGTGTAGGCTTGCTAGATCTTTGGCATATGCGTTTGGGTCATCCCTCTCTACAAGTGACCAAATTAATTCATGTCATAAATTGTAGAAAAAATAGTGATATTTTAGATAAAAGTTGTGATGTATGTCATCGGGCTAAACAAACAAGAGACAAATTTCCTGAGTAATAATAGAGCTTCTAGCATTTTTGAAGTGATTCATTGTGATTTGTGGGGGCCTTATCAAACAACTTCGTCTTGTGGTGCATCATATTTTTTACCATTGTAGATGATTACTCGTGTGATGTGTAGATTTGTTTATTGATTGATAAGAAAGAAGTAGTACAAGCTATGAAGAATTTCTTTGTTATGGTAGACAGACAATTCAATAAGAGAGTTAAAACCTTCAGGAGAGATAATGGAATAGAGTTTAAATGTATGAGAATTGTTTTTGAATATAGGATTATTTTTCAAACTTTGTGTACATGAACACCCCAACAAAACAGGAGAGTGGAAAGGAAGCATCGTCATATCTTGAATGTAGCCCGGGCCTTTCACTTTCAAGGTAGCTTGCCAACTGATTTTTGGGGAAAATATTTTTTGACGGCTTATCACTTGATTAATCAAACTCCATATTCAATATTGCATGGGAATACACCTTATGAATTATTATATGGTTGAGTACCTGCGCATGAACATCTTCGAGTATTTGGCTCGCTATGTTATACTCGAAGCTTAGGGAGGAAGGGTGATAAATTTTCGAGTAGAAGTTGTAGGTGTGTCTTCGTAGGATATCCCTATGGAAAGAAATTTTGGAAGGTGTATGATTTAGAGTATGAAGTTTCACGGGACGTTCATATCTATTGATACTGAATTCCCTTACGCTTCATCAACATATAACTCTAGCAGGGACGAAAATAAAGAAATGTATATGGAGGAACTAGGAAAGGATGATACGTTTGAAGCGATGGGGGCAGTAATTGGTCCATGCTCGTGAAGACGAGCTTAACATGGAGAATTACCAAGAAATCGAGATAGAGGGAAATGTTCTGTAATACTACGTAAATCTGAATTAGTACTGGATGCATTAGATGAGTATTAATGTGAAGTCCTATCAGGATGATTATGGGTGAAAACCATTGTTTTGGAATCAAGACTAATAGTGAGGTGCATAAAATTTGATAGAAACGACTAAGTTTATGGGAGGTACGTCTTATAGCCTTAGACAGTGCAAGGCCATGAAACTTCACGGCCATAGACAGTGCCAGGCCATAGAAACTCACGGCCATAGACAGTGCAAGGCACTGTCCATGACATCAACCTCAGCGCCCCAGACAGTGCAAGGCACTATCTAGGGCATCAATCTCAGTGCCCTAGACAGTGCAAGGCACTGTAGTTTTGGCGCCTCTGATGGCGCCTTGCACAGTAATTTTGGCACTCCTGACGATGCTTCGCGCCGGTGAGGTTAACCCGAGCAACTTTTATTTTCCTCCTTAATTTTGGGACGTGTTCACTTATTTAAAAGCCCTACCTCGTTCCCCCATACCCAAAACAGGAAAACCTACTCTAGAAAGGGAAACTCTCAAGAACCTACATTCCCAAGGTCCCTCCATCATCCAAGGTAAGTTCTAACGGTGATTCTAAGTTAATTTTAATTCTCCAACACCTTATTAATATGGGTAAATCCTTCCACACATTAGATATTTGGTCGAGACACCATTATTGAGAAAGGAAACCCTAGAACTCAAATTCAAGAGGAGTTAACTTCGAAAAGGTAATGCTTCTACTCCCTAATCATTTATAACTATGAATTGATGAGTTTTGGGGAGAATAGTAAATGGGTTTGATAAAGAGAATCGTAAGAAATATGCTAGGGTTTTGGATTGTTTATTTAGGATTGTTGTAAAAATTTGGGTGATGAGAAATGGTATTAGTTACATCTATTTGGGATTGTAGAATCACCTAGAAGTAGTAGAATGAGAACTTGGTGAAGAAAAGACCAATTACTAAGGGCTATGAGGCTTTACGCCCATACGGTGTTTGATAAAATGCCTAAGTGACTAAAACATGAGTGTTATTGCTAATATTAATTCCTCTTGATATATGTATTGACATAGATTATCGTTGAAAGAGGTGACGAACATTGTGATATGCTTAAAAGGGTCAGTGTCAAGGTATGTGTGGCTAACTCTCTTTACATTTGGGAATGTTTATGATTCTCCCTACGTCTCATTCTTTATGACTATTACGAGTTTCCTCAGAACGTAATTATGCCTTAGTCCCATGAATAGTTGTAGAACTTCTATTCTCTAGATGTCATAGTTTCATAATTGTTCAATATCCTATGAGTTCCAGTTATGACAAATCAATTTATTATGAATTCATGTCTCAGTCTAGTTCTATTTCTGCATTCCAGTATCATGTAACTCAGTATAGTTCAGTATTTTAGTATTATATATTGCAGTATGATTCTCAATTCCTAATTCTAAATTCCTGAATGTTGAACACTTGTATTTGGGCCCGAGGCCGCAGTTTATGCTTTATGAATTTTTGAGCCTGAGGCCGCAGTTATGTATACGTATACTTGGGGCTCGAGGCCACAGTTTGTGCGCACGCACACACACACACACACACATATATATATATATATATATATATATATATATATATATATATATGAGGCCTGAGGCCACACTTTATGTATTAAGATAAATGGTTAGTTCATCATTCAGAAGAGGGAGTATTCATAACCTTACTTCCTATGTTTAGTTCAGTTATCAATTATCAGTTTCAGTTTTAATATTTACAGTTCCTTCTTTCAGTTATTTTACATACTAGTGCAATTCTAATGTACTGAAGTCCCTTTTTTGTCGGGGACTGCATCTTGCGATACAGGTAACGATTTATAGGTTGATAATTCTGCTTGCTAGGACATCTCATAGCAGTTATTGTTGAGCCCCAGTCTTTCGAGGCATTATCCCTTTTTTCAGTCTTCAGTCTTTATAGTATTTCAGTTAGTAAGGTATGCCGGGGACCTTGTACCGGTAAACATTTAGCATTTCAATATTCTTAGAGGCTTCGTAGACTATAGTTTAGTCAGTCAGATGTTATCAGACTTTTATGTGTTAGCCTTGTCGGCTACTCATTTACATTTGTAGACTTTTTAGTATTTTCTGCATCTATGATATGTCAGTCAGACTCTTTAGTGGATCATCATGTTGTGTATTTATATCTAGCTTACAGTTATACCACATGTTGATCCAGCCATACAGTTGGTTCGCTCGGTCATATGTTGTCAGGCACCGAGTGTCATGTTATGCCCTGGCCATGGTTCGGGGCGTGACAAAGCTTGGTATCAGAGCATAGGTTCAAGAGTCTATGAAGTCGTGTCCAGTGGGGTCACTTTTATGTGTGCGTATGCGCCACACATGTAAACAGTTGACCACCAAGACATTTAGGATTGTTTCATTTCTTTCATACTCTAGATCGTGCAGTTAGAACTATAGTTTCCGGAATCTTCTAACTCGTATGAATTATGTATTTTAGAAAATGCCTACAAAACGAAAGTGCACCACGAGGGCCTCAGCTGATAGACATGTGGCTACGACTAATGCTGCTCAAGAGGAGGTCACTCCGGCCCAGGGAGTTGCAACGGGATCAGTGCCCAATGCTTCAGACATGTATGTCAGGGGCGCTATCCAATTGCTCACCCAAATTGTTGCTACTCAGGCTTAAAGTTAGGGGACAAGTGTTGTTGATGAGATGAGTAATTCCAGGTCTAGCGAATTCCTCAACATGAAACCTCCAGTCTTCACAGGGTCCAAAAAGGATGAGAATCTGCAAAACTTCATTGATGATGTTCAGAAGATATTTTGAGTGATGCATGCTACAGACACTGAGGCAGCAGAGCTTGATACGTACCATCTGAAGGATGTTGCTAACACTTGGTATGAAACATGGGAAGAGTCTCGAGGGGAGGATGCGGCTCCTGCAACTTGGAAGGAGTTTGCAGATGCGTTGCTTGAGCATTTTCTACCCATTGAGGTCTTGGAAGCTAAGGCTTTAGAGTTTGAGAGACTCAAATAGAATGATATGAGTGTAAATCAGTATTACCTCAAGTTCATCTCTCTGGACAAGTATGCTCTAGAAATGGTACGTGATATGAGGGCCAGAGTTAGGCGATTTGTTTTGGGGCTTTCAAATAACTTGTTTGCTGACGCTAATATAGCTGCTCAGAAAAATGACATGACCATTACTAAAATGGTTGCCTTTGTTCAAGGGAATGAAGACATCTTGAAGGAAGAATATCGGCTACAGAGAGAGGATAGGGAATTCAGCAAGAGAGTTAAGTCTGAAGGAACTTTCAGCCATGGGGGATCGCAAGGAGGCGGTAATCATCACTTCTTTAGGAAACCAAAATCAGGACCTGCTCCATCTTCAACTAGTGCACCAATTCAGAGGTCCAAGTTTAACAAAACAAACCAGAATTTCAGAGCAACATACTCACAATCACAGGCTAGTGGGGGCTATAGAGTCCCTGGTTACCCTATTTGCAACACGAGTGGTAAGAGGCACCCAGGGTTGTGTTGTTCAGGCACAAATAGTTGCTTTGGGTGCGCTTAGCAGGGCCACTTCTTGAGGGATTGTCCATCGGCAAAGCAGAACAATTGAGGCAATGTAGCTCAGTCCACTAATTCAGCAGCCCCTCAGAACTCTCAGGCCCAACAAGGGCGCGGTGCTGGAATGTCTGGTAATACGGGTGGTGGTCGGAACTGCTTATATGCGCTGGTAGGCCGTTAGGATATAGAGGATCGTGGGGATGTTGCCACAGGTTTGCTAACAGTCTTCACCTTTGATTTTTATGCTTTTATGGATCCGGGATCCACCCTATCATATGTAAACCCATATTTTGCTAAGAAATTTGGGATAGAACCATAAAAGTTGTGTGAACCCTTTGAAGTGTCCACTCCAGTTGGAGAATCAGTTTTAGCTAGACGTATCTATAGGGGGTGTCTATTCAAAGTGTATCATCGCCTTACTGTAGCAAACTTAGTATAATTGGATATGGTAGACGTCGATGTAATCATGGGCACGGGTTGGTTAGCGTCCTGTTATGCCACAGTAGGTTGTAGAACCAAAATAGTAAGTTTTGAATTTCTCGGTGAACCAGTCTTAGAATGGAAGGGTGATGCAGTAGCACCTAGGGGTGGGTTTATTTCCTACCTTAAATCCAGAAAGATGATTTCCAAAGGGTATATCTATCACCTGGCTCGAGTTAGGCATGCAAATGCTCAGATTTCCACTCTCCAGTCAATACCAGTTGTAAATGAGTTCCCAGAAGTATTTCCCGAAGATCTTCCTGAAGTTCCTACCGATAGAGAGATTGACTTTGGAATTGATCTACTCCCCGGCACTATGCCGATATCTATTCCACCTTATAGGATGGCTCCAGCAGAGTTGAAAGAGCTAAAAGTCTAATTGAAAGATCTTCTAGATAAGGAATTTATAAGGCCAAGTGTCTCACCTAGGGGCGCTCTGGTCTTGTTTGTCCGAAAGACGGATGGGTCTTTGCTCATGTGCATTGACTATCCTCAGTTGAATAAAGTCACCATCAAGAACAAGTACCCTCTTCCTAGAATATATGATTTATTCAATCAACTTCAGGGTGCTCAGTGTTATTCCAAGATTGACCTCAGATCGGGGTACCATCAGTTGAAGGTTAAGAAAGGTGATGTTCCTAAAACAGCTTTCAGGACTCTTTATGGGCATTTCGAATTTTTGGTAATGTTGTTTGGTTTAACGAATGCACCAGCGGCCTTCATGGACCTTATGAATAGGGTCTTCAAGCCTTATCTTGATTTATTCGTCATTGTGTTTATTGATGACATCTTGATTTATTCCCGTAGCGATACGGACCAGGCAGAACATCTCAACATTGTGTTGCAGACACTACAGGATCACAAGCTATATGCAAAATTTACTAAGTGTGAATTTTGGTTGAAATTAGTAGCATTTTTGGGCCATGTCATCTCAGGCGAATATGTGAAGGTGGACATTCAAAAAATAGAGGCAGTAAAGAATTGGCCTAGACCCACCTCAGTATCTGATATAAGAAATTTCTTGGGTCCACCAGGCTATTACAGGCATTTCGTAGAGGGATTTTCCTTTATCTCGTCCCATTTGACTAGATTGATTCAGAAGAAGGTTAAGTTTCAGTGGTCGGACGCTTGCGAGAAACATTTTGAGGAGTTAAAGAAAAGGTTGACTACAACGCCAGTTTTTACACTACCGGAAGGAACTGAAGGGTTCGTTGCTTATTGTGATGCTTCAAGGGTTGGTCTTGGGTGTGTGTTAATGCAGTATGGTAAAGTCATAGCCTACGTATCGAGACAACTCAAGGCTCAAGAGAAAAATTATCTGACCTATGATCTTGAGTTAGCTGCGGTGATATTTGCGCTAAAGATCTTGCGCCATTATTTGTATGGAGTGCATGTTGATATTTTCACATATCACAAGTGTCTGTAGTACATCTTCAAGCAAAGAGAATTAAATCTTCATCAGAGAAGGTGGCTTGAATTGCTCAAGGATAATGATATTGATATCTTCTATCATCCTAGGAAAGTAAATGTTGTAACAGATGCTCTCAGTCAGCGTTCTATGGGAAATTTAGCTCATGTTGAAGCAGACAAGAGAACTATGACGAAGGAAGTCCACCAATTAGCAAGTCTAGGGGTTCGACTTTTGGACTCCGAAGATGGTGGCATTGTTCTTCAGAACAGGGTTGAATCCTCCTTAGTAGCCGAAGTGAAGTAAAAGCAATTAAATGATCCCTACTTATTAAAGTTGAAGGAGGGGATTCACAAACATAAGACTATGACTTTTGAACAAGGGGGAGATGATGGTACTTTGAGATGCAGAGGCAGACTATGCGTTCCAGACATAGACAGGCTCAGAGAGCGGATTATGTCAGAAGCCCACAATTCTAGGTATTTTATTCACCCAGGTTCCACAAAGATGTATCATTATCTTAAGGAGATCTATTGGTGGAAAGACATGAAACAGAACGTAGCAGATTTTGTGGCTAAGAATCCAAATTGTCAACAGGTGAAAGTCAAACACTAGAAGCTGGGTAGTTTGGCTCAAAGTATAGAAATTCCCATTTGGAAATGGGAGATGATAAACATGGACCTCATAACAGGCTTACCTCGCTAGTTTCGGAAGCATGATTCGATTTGGGTGATTGTAGACCAACTTATCAAATTAGCTCACTTCTTGCCGGTGAAGACTACAGATTCAGTAGATAATTATGCCAAGTTGTATATCCAGGAAATTGTCCGATTGCATGGGACTCTTTTTTCCATCATCTCAGATCATGGTGCTCAGTTCACAACAAACCTTTGGAAATCCTTTCACAAAGGATTGGGCACAAGGGTGAACCTTGGCACAACTTTGCAACCTCAAACATATGGCCAGGCAGAGCGCACCATTCAGACTCTTAAGGATATTTTAAGTGCATGTGTTATAGATTTTAAAGGTAATTGGTATGATCATCTACCCCTTATTGAGTTTTCTTATAATAACAGCTACCACTCTAGTATAAAGATGGCACCGTACGAAGCTCTGTATGGGCGAAAGTGTATATCACCAATTGGTTGGTTCGAAGTTGGCGAAGCGGAGTTGTTAGGACCCGATTTGGTCTATAAGGCTATGGAGAAAGTCAAGTTGATTCAAGAGCGTTTGAAGAAGGCTCAGAGTCGCCAAAAGTTCTATTAGGATGTGCGGCATAGAGACTTAGAGTTCCAAGTTGATGATTGGGTGTTACTGAAAGATTCGCCTATGAAAGGCATTATGAGATTTGGGAAGAGGGGGAACGTTAGTCCCCCCTCTATTGGGCCATATAGAATCCTGTGGAGGATCGTGCAGGTGGCTTATGAGTTAGAATTGCCACAAGAATTAGCTGGTGTACACCTAGTGTTTCATGTGTCTATGTTGAAGAAATTCATGGGAGAACTTTCTCTTGTGGTTCCTACAGAGATTATAGGGGTTAAAGATAGCCTAACTTGCGAAGAAATTTCAGTGGCTATCCTTGATCGTCAAATTTGCAAGCTCAAAACAAAGGAAATTGCCTCAGTGAAAGTGCATTGGAGGAATCAAAAGGTTGAAGAGGCTACGTGGGAAGCCAAAGAGTACATGAAGTCCAGATATCCCCATCCCTTTAAGGAGCAAGCGGAAAATGTAGAAGGTAACAAACCTTCCCAATCACACTTTATTTTACAATCTCCATGTCTTTCAGTATTCAGTCAGTTTAGTAGCCATTCAGTTTAGTACCTATTCAGTTCAGTATCTCAATAGTTCAGTAATCGTGTATTCATTCAGTTTAGTAAACACGTGTTCATGCCATTTTAGTGTTCACGTGTTTCCATCAGTCCTGTTTAACATCCAGAGTTAGTCGTAGTTACAAAACGGACAATCATTCGAGGACGAATTATCCCAAGGGGGAGATAATGTAAAACTCCATAAATCTGAATTAGTTATGGATACATTAAATGAATATTAAATTGAAGTCCTATCGGGATGAGTATGGGTGGAAACCATTGTTTTAGAATCAAGACTGATAGTGAGGTGCATAAAATTCGATATAATCAACTAACTTTATGGGAGGTATGTCTTATAGCCTTAGACAGTGCAAGGCCATAAACACTCACGGCCATAGATAGTGCAAGGCTATAAAAACTCACAGCCATAGACAGTGCAAGGAACTATCCAGGGCATTAACATCAATGACACTGACAGTGTAAGGCACTATCCAGGGCATCAACCTCAGCGCCCCAGACAGTGCAAAGCGCTGTAGTTTTGGCGCCTCTGATGGCGCCTTGCATAGTAATTTTGGCGCCCCTGATGATGCCTCGTGCCAGCGAGGTTTACCCGAGCTACATTTATTTTCCTCCTCAATTTTAGGACGTTTTCACTTATTTAAGAGCCCTACCTCATTCCCCCACACCCTAAACACGAAAACCTAATCTAGAAAGGGAATCTCTCAAGAACCTAACTTCCCCAAGGTCCATCCATCATCCAAAGTAAGTTCTAACAATGATTCTAAGTTAATTTCAATTCTCCAACACCTTATTAACATGGGTAAATCCTTCCACTCATTAGATATTTGGTCGAGACACCATTGTTGAGAAAGGAAACCCTAAAACTAGAATTCAAGAGGAGTTAATTTCGAAAAGGTAATGCTTCTACTCCCTAATCATTTATAACTATAAATTGATGCGTTTTTGGGAGAATAGTAATGGGTTTGATAAAGATAACCATAAGAACTACGCTAGGATTTTGGATTGTTGAATTATGATTGTTGTAAGCATTTGGGTGATGAGAAATGATGTTAGTTACATCTATTTGGGATTATAGAATCACCTAGAAGTAGTACAATGATAACTTGGTGAAGAAAAGACCTATTACTAAGGGATATAAGGTTTTACGCCCATAAGGTGTTTGATAAAATTCCTAAGTGACTAAAACATGAGCGTTAGTGCCAATATTGGTTCCTCTTGATATATATATTGACATAGACTATTGCTGAAAGAGGCGATGATTATTGTGATATGCTTAAAAGGGCCAGTGTCAAGGTATGTGAGGCTAACTCTCTTTACGCTTGGGAATGTTTATGATTCTCCCTACGTCCCATTCTTATGACTGTTACGAGTTTCCTCAGAACGTAATTATGCCTTAGTCCCATGAATAGTTGTAGAACTTCTATTCTCTAGATGGCATAGTTCCATAATCGTTCAATATCCTATGAGTTCCAATTATGACAAATCAATTTAGTATGAATACATGTCTCAGTCGAGTTCTATTCAGCATTCCAGCATCATGTAACTCAGTATAGTTCAGTATTTTAGTATCATATATTGCAGTATGATTCTCAATTCCTAATTCTAAATTCCTGAATGTTGAACACCTGTATTTGGGCCCGAGGCCACAGTTTATGCTTTATGCATTTTTGGGCCTGAGACTGCAGTTATGTATATGAATACTTGGACCCAAGGCATATATATATATAGGGCTTGAGGCCGCAGTTTATTTATTCAGATAAACAATTTGGTTCATCATTCAGAAGAGGGAGTATTCATAACCTTACTTCCTATGTTTAGTTCAGTCATCAGTTATCAGTTTCAATTTCAGTATTTACAGTTCCTTTTTTCGGTTGTTTTACATACCAGTGCAATTCTAATGTACTGACGTCACTTTTTACTCGGGGCCTACATCTCGGGATGCAGGTAATGATTTACAGGTTGATGATTCTTCTTGCTAGGATATCTCGTATCAGCTATTGGTGGACCCCAGTCTTTCGGGGCATTATCTATTTCTTTAGTCTTCAGTCTTTATAGTATTTTAGTTAGTAAGGTATGTTGGGGACCTTGTCTCAGTAAACAGTTAGCATTTAAGTATTCTTAGAGGCTTCATAGACTATAGTACAGTCAGTCAGATGTTATCATACTTTTATGTGTTATCCTTGTCGGCTACTCATTTACACTTGCAGACTTTTCATTATTTTCCGCATCTATCATATATCAGTCTAACTCTTTAGTAGATCATCATGTTGTGTATTTATATCTAGCTTACAGTTATACCATTGATCCATCCATACGGTTGGTTTTCTCGGTCACATGCAGTTAGGCACCGAGTGTCGTGTTATGCCTAGGCCATGGTTTAGGCGTGACATGTTCACTAGGAGATGGGGACTAAAACTGAGGAAGACAAAATAATAGAGGAGGAGCAGTTGGGATGCAGACACCGCCAAAATACACACCGGTCTGATTGCGTGATTATATTACTAATGTTGTTTAGAAATTGAGTCCATCTTGTCCTCCATCCAGTTCACAGCATCACTTAGGTATACCTTATCTTTTAACACAATATGTGAATTTGCGATAAGTTCTCTGTACAATTGAGGGTTTTCCTTTCAACAATAACTGCAACTCATGAACTAGATCATTTCTCTAAGGCCGTAAAATATGGCAAGTGCAGAGAAGCAATGAGAATAGGAATAGCTAGTGGTTATTCTAGACCACCATATCCGGAAGTTGACGTCTAAGAGTTATCCTTTGGTTAAAGTGTAGTGGAGAGGTCAGTTGATCGAGGAAGCTACTAGGGATTCCGAGTCCCATATGCGGAGTAGATACCCACACCTTTTTACCAGTCCAGGTACTTTTTCATGTTCGTTCGATAACGAACGTGTAATTTAGAGGTGGAGAATATGACAACCCGATGGGTCATTTTGAGCCCTAGCTCTTATTTCTATATTTTGAGACCTACATTAGATCTGTTTGATATTTTTGGGTTTGTGTGCATGGTCCGTATCACTTTTTGAAAAGGTTTTACATAAAAAATTTGAAAAACATATAATTTTTTGCTTTAAAAATAACTTGAGTTGACCACGATCAATATTTTATGTAAATGATCCTGGATCGGTATTTTGACAATTCTGGTAAGTCCGTATTGTGATTTTGAACTTGGGCATATTCCCGAAATTGAAATCGTAGGTCTCTAGGTTTATATGACTCATTTTGCCGAAAACTAGTAGTTTGGAAGTTGGAAATTTCCTAAGTTTGACCGTAGTTTGACTTTATGGCTACCGAGTTCGGATTTTGATGTTGGAACTTGGTATGGGTCCGTTTTTCTATTTGAAACTTGTCTGCAAAATTTTGTGCAATTCGGAGTTGGTTTGATATGAATCGAAGGCTTAGTTGTGATTCTAATTGTTCTTGAGTTTCTCTTTGAAATTTTATTCATTTGGATGTTCAATTTGTAGTTTTAGATGTTATTTTGCTGATTTGAACGCGCAATCGAGTTCGTAAGATGTTATTACACTTATATGCATGTTTGGTTTGGAGCCTGAGGGGCTCGGGTGAGTTTCAGACGCGTTTCGGGTGAGTTTGCATGGTTTGAAGTCTACTAGTGCCTTACCAGTTTAGGTGTTCAGTTGCAGACCTCGCAATGGCTCGCAATTGCAAGCCTCTCTTTTGCGGACTAAAGCTTGCATTTGCAAGCATGGCCTGGGATTGGGTAGCCTCGCATTTGCAAGGAAATAGTTCGCATTTGGTCGCATTTGCGACGCCTGGCAAAAATATAACATCTTTGCAATTGCGAAAAATTTGGCCGCATTTGCGAATGTAGGATTTTTGCACTTGCGATCATTTTTGTCGCATTTGCGGTCTGGGCTTCACATCTGTGATGGTCGCAATTGCAAATAAGACATCACAATTGCGACATCTGCAACTGGGTAAAGGAGGGAAAAATCGGGACTTAGCTCAATTTACACCATTTCTCAACCCTAAACACTCTAGAGGCGATTTTTCAAGAGACTATTATTCCAAAAAATATTTGTAAGCAACTCTAATCCACTTGCTTTCAATTCCCCATTAATGAGATTTCAAAATCAAATCTATAATTCCCATGGTAGAAATTAGAGATTTGGTAGAAGTTGGAGATTTTATAAAATTGAGATTTAGACCTCAAATTGAGGTCGAATTTCACAAAAACATCACATAACCGGGCTCGGGGTGAATGGGTAATTGAATTTTGGTCTGAACTTCAGGTTTTGACCAAGCAGGCCTGGGGTTGACTTTTGTTGACATTTTTAAAAATGATCAAAATTGAACTTTTATTTATTAATGGGTAGTTTTTAAAGCTTATTTTGAATCGTCTGATCGATAATTTGCTATATTTGGTTGGTTTGGAGGCTTGTTCAAAAGGTAAAGCCGTGGTTGATTAATTAGTTTGATTCACGTAGTGAGGTAAGTGTTGTGTATAGCCTTGACATGAGGGAATTAGGATTTGGTTGAATTAATTGTTACGTGAATTATGTGGGAAACAACATATATGTGAGGTGACGAGTATAATTACGCCGTCGTGAGACTTAGCAAGCAAGATTTGGAAATTTATTTCCATATTTTCATTTATTCCATGATGGCTCTTGTTACATGCTTTAATTGTTATATATTATTTTAATTGACTTCCATACTATATGTTTTACTTGTTATTTAATTTCTACTTTACCTTAATTTGCTCATTCCTTACATGATTTCTGCTTATTTGTTACATGTTTCTACTTGCTTTTATTTGTATATTTAAATTATCACATGTTTTATCTGTCTTTATTGTTCTTATAATATTTGATGCACTCCCAAATATTGGTTCTCCGATTACTCTGTGTTTCTCTACTGTCTTGTCGTTTACCTTCTTGATTTGATGTTTCGTAAAAATTATTGTTGAATTGTTTATGTTGATGACTTGAAAATTATTTGGGGAGCGGGTTGCATGCCGCAACAGAATTGAATGGTACTGAAATGATATGAAAGAATAAGGACGGATTATGATATGACTAGATGATGATATGGTGGGATCGAATTGCGTGTTGCAATAGATTGGATATGTTGTAATTGTCTGTGATGGATGAGTTATTCTCGGTATTGTGATATGAGACTTGAGACATTGTTATTTTGGGCTCTCTGATAGTTAACATTCAGGTCAGTTTACTTGAGTAATTGCTTTATTTCTATCCATATTTTTCTTTTGTTATTATCTCCTACAGGTTAATTGTGAGTGACTTGACATAGCCTCATAACTACTTCATCAAGGTTAGCCTCGACACTTATAGGGTACATGAGGTTGGTTGTACTCATACTACACTTTTGCACTTCTTGTGCAGATACCGGAGTTGATCCCAGCGGCACGTAGCGAGACTGCTCGGATTTAGCTACATGTGGAGATTTGAGGTATAGCTGCATGGCGCCCGAAACCCTAAAGTCCCCTTTCATTCTATCATTATTGTTTATTATTAGCTTCAAAATAGTTGTATTTTATTCAGACTTTATCTGTAGCACTCTAGATGCTCATGTATTCGTGACTCCAGATTCTAGGATATGTTTAGATTACGTTATTCGGTATTATATCACTCTATTTCAGACTTTTATGGTAATTATTGTTAATATTTTGATTTGAATTATTAAATATGGTCAAGTAATTTAGCTAACATTGGTTTGCCTAGCAAGTGAAATGTTAGGTGCCATCACAGTCTGTAACGACCAAGCTGGTCATTTTTAGAATGTAAGTCTCGTACGGCGGCATAAGGCTCTGAGCTTCTTCATATTATGTGTATTGACTTGTGTGGGTCGGTGGTTTCAATTACCGAATGATTCTGAGTGATTTGGGACACTTAGTCCCTAAAACGGAAGCTTAAGTCTTAGGATTTTGACCGTAGTCGGAACTATGTGAAGACGACTCCGGAATGGAGTTCCGTTAGTTCTGTTAGTGTTATTTTGGGCTTAGGAGCGTGTCCGGACTGTGAATTAGAGGTCTGTAGCTGATTTAGGCTTGAAATAGCGAAAGTCGAATTTTTGGAGATTTGGACCGGAAATGGACTTTTTAATATCGGGGTCGGAATGCGATTCCGAGAGTTAGAACAACTCTGTTATATTATTTGGGACTTGCCTGCAAATTTTGACGCCATTCCGGGGTGGTTTGATAGGTTTCGGTATGATCTTTAGAAGTTGGAAGTTTTGAAAGTTCATAAATTTGATTCGTGGTGTGATTTGTATTTTCGACGTTGTTTGATGTGATTTGAGATCTGGAGCGAGTCCGTGTTAGGTTATGGAACTTGTTAGTATGTTTGGACAGGGTCCCGGGGGCCTCGGGTGTCTTTCGGATGGGTTACGGGCCATTTCCTTCTATTTTTGAACTGTTGTTTTCTGTCATCTAGTTTCCTTAATCGCGTTTGTGTTCGCGTCCCTTCCTTCGAATTCGCGTAGAGTAATTTTGGAGGAGGGAATATTTCTTCTTCGCGTTCGCGAGCTTCTATCCGCGATCGCGTTAGTGTGCCTTTCTCTTCTTCGCGTTCGCAGCTCCACCTTCGCGTTCGCGTAGTAGAAACCAGGCCCTAAGCACTGAAGGTCGTTACTCTTCACGTTTGCATAACTCCTTCCACGATCACGGAAGCCTGCCTTCCCTCTCATTCGCATTCGCGTAGCCCAGTTCCTGGGCCATTATATTTTCCCTCTTCACGATCGCACTATTCCTTACGCGATCGCGTCATGCATTCCGGGCAGTAGCCATTTCCTTTTCGGGATCGCAGCTCCTTATCTGCGATCGTGATGCTTTCAGGCCTGGGCAGAATATAAGTTTTTCCAAATCGAAGGTTTGATTCATTTCTTCATTTTTGAACTTGGGAGCTCAGGAATTGGCGATTTTTCAAAGGATTTTGGTTGGGGTAACGATTCCTAACTTGTTTTTGGTTGTATTCAACTAATCTAAAGTTGTTTTCTCCATTTAATTTCGGATTTTTAGGGTTGAAATTGGGAAGAATTGGAAGAACTTCTTCAATAAAGATTTCGAGTTTTGAAAGGGGATTTGTGGTCGGATTTGAGTAATTCTTATATGGTTGGACTCGTGAGTGAATGTGTATTCGTATTTTATGATTTTTACCCAATTGCGAGACATGGGTCCGGGTCGACTTTTTAGGGCGAATTTCGGAATTTTTGTTTAAATATTGAATTCATTAATTAGATGAGTCTATTATGGTTGTATTCATGATATGCAATTGTGTTTGGCTAGATTTGGGCCATTCGGAGTCGGATATTTGAGAAAAAGGCATTCTTACGGACTGATTGAGTTTGGTTCAAGGTAAGTATCTTGCCTTACCTTATGTGGGGGATTTTTCCCTTAGGATTTGAGTCTTCTATGTTGATTGTAGTCCATGTACGCGAGGTGACGAGCGTGTGCTAGGACTTATTTGTGAAAAGTTGGCCTTTTAGGATTCTTAGGTCCTTATATTCACCGAGTATGAAGTTGCTCTTGATATGATTAAGTTCCTATTTGCTAGTTTCACCTCTACATGCTTTAATTAGAATTAATTGCTTCAGGATTCACTCTCATTTCCTATTTATCTCTTATTTGACTTAACTGAAGATTTTACCTCCTCTATTGTCATGCTATCTTTTCATAATCACTTATCTTTATTTGGAATTATTATTATCTCAGCATATAATTGTTCAGTCTTAATTGAGGTTATGATTATTTTTCCACTGCTTATCCTTAATTGAATTGTTGAATATCCTTCGTAATTTCCCCAACCTTATAACAAGTCTAGATATCATATATCTTAGTCGACTTGTTTTATTTGGAATTATTTGACTTGTGTTAGCTTCCCTGTTGTTAAAATGTATATTGTGGGATCGCTGCTACACATTAGTTTTCCCTTGTTGAGATGTTCTCTTTACGCCTAGCATTCTTTACTGTGGTTATTCCTTGTGAATTGGCTCTACCTTTTCTTGTGATTTAAAAGTTCTTGAGTTGACTTACTTGTTGTACTTTGTATTATTACCAATGTTGTTGTTGTGCGGTTATTATTATTGTGACATATGAGGTTTTTGTCGTGCAGTTGTTATTATTGTGATGCATGAGGTTTCTGTCGTGCGATTATGGTTATGGGGTTGCACGAGGTTTCTGCCGTGCTATTATTACTATTGATATTTGCACATGCGCCGTGACAAAGCGGGATATATATATGTGGGTTGCACATGTGGCGACACAAGGTGGGAACATTGTTATGCACGTGTGGCGAGACAAGGTGGGCACTTACTTTATTATTGCACACGTGGCGAGACAAGGTGGGATGTGTCAGGGATTGATTTGTGATGATTTATGGCCTGGGGGCATTCTTGTTATTGATATTTTTATAGTGGTATATGTACCTGTGTAAGCTTTATCTTATGAAAGCCGTGAGAAAATATTCTATGTGTTGTCCGTTCTTCTTTTTTCTTATGCTTATTTGCTAGTATGGACTATATTAGGACACTAGCACAAGCATATACGTAGTTAAGCACTCTTATTGGATAAGAGGTGTTCTTGATGTTGTTGAGCATAGATGCTCACCCTTGTTTACTTGCCTTCTATGTGAGAATGGCTCTATTGGCACCTGAGTCGTCAGTGCGGTTATGAGGTGTTATGAGGGAACATGATGCCAAGTTTTAGGGTTCAGGTATTGAGACCCGTGAGTTGTGATTTGTCTGAGGTTCGGTACCTCATGGAGCTGTTGAGTAAAACCTGATGTAAAAGCGGTTGTAGTTGTTGAGTTATTACTTGTCCTTGCTGTATTTTTGATTTCGGATTTAGGTTGTGTTCCATTCACTTTTCTGTGTCATTTCATGATATTTCGCTGATACTTGTTGTTTCCTTCCTTATTGCCATTACTGTACTGTGAGCCATATTGCATAGTCTTCATGTAGATATCATATTTCTGTTGTTCATATACTTATACTTGTTCAATTTATTAGATCTGTGGGTGTCTTGACTATTCTTCGTCAGTACTCCACCAAGGTTAGTCTTGATACTTACTGGGCACCGCTGTGGTGTGCTCATTCTACACTTCTGCACATCTTTGTGTAGATCCAGGGGTTTTTTCGCTAGCAGCTGTACGAGTCATTGCTGTGGAAACTCAAGGTAAACCTGTTGCTGCATTCGCAGGCTTCAGAGTCACCTTAAAGTTTTCATTATGCACTGTTTATTCTTATTTCTGGACAGTTGTATTTAGAAGTTTTCCAGCAAATACTTCGTAGAGCTTATGACTTGTACTACCGATTTTGGGAAGGGTAAATTGTAAGAGATTTCTCTTTCAAATTGTTAGATGTTATTTAAATAATGTTATTGTTTCAATTAATGTTAGGCTTACCTAGTCCCTAAGACTAGGTGCCATCACGATACCCAAACGGAGGGGAAATTGGGTCGTGACAAATTGGTATCAGAGCCCTAGGTTCATAGGTGCTATGAGTCATAAGTGAGTTTAGTATCGTCTCGCGGATCGGTACGGAGACGTATGTACTTATCTTCGAGAGGCTACGAAACTATTAGGACAATCTCACATCTTTCATTCCTTTTGTGCGAGCTTATTGATATCGGAGTTTAAACTTTTATCATTCCATTCTCTCACAGATGGCGAGGACAATAGCTGCAGTTATCGACGACGCTGCTCCCGGAGCAGGTATCGCTAGAGGCAGAGGCCGACGAGGAATAAGTGTCGCAGCCAGAGCACCTATCAGGGCAGTAGTTGAGGAGCCACCCGTAGTTCCAGTTGGGGAGCAGGTACCGGAGGCTCCTGTTGTTACCCCCGGACTTCAAGAGACCTGAGCATAGCTTTTGAGCATGTTTGGTACATTGGCTCAGGCGGGGTTGATTCCGGTTGCCCCAGCTACTTCACAGACCGGGGGAGGAACCCAGACTCCCGCCGCCCATACCCCAGAGCAGCGAGTTCATATTGGTCAGGTTCCAGGTGTCATGGCGACACAGCTTGTGGTTCCAGTTCAGTCCGTGGTCAGGGCAGCCGCATTTGAGGAAGAGCAGCTTAGACTTGCAAGGTTCAAGAAATATGACCCTCCTACATTCAGTGGTTTGGCTTCAGAGAGTGCACATGGTTTTCTGGAGGAGTGTCACTGCATTCTCCGTACTATGGGTATTGTGGAGACGAGCGGGGTTGCTTTTACTACGTTCCAGCTCAGGGGAGCGGCTTATCAGTAGTGGCGGGCATATAAGTTGGGTAGCCCAGTCGAGTTAGCCTCACTTACGTGGGTTCAGTTTTCAGAGATATTCCTGAGAGAGTTTGTACCCCAATCCCTTCGAGATGTATGGCGCGCGGAGTTTGAGAAGTTGCGCCAGGGCATTATGTAAGTGTCAGAGTATGCCATGAGATTCAGTGATTTGGCCAGGCATGCACCTGCTTTGGTCGCCTTAGTTAGAGAGCGTGTATGTAGATTCATTGAGGGACTCAAGCATGATATTCGGTTCAGCATGGCTCAAGAGTTAGAGTCAGATGTTTCGTTTCAGCAGGTGGTAGGGATCGCTCGTCGAGTAGAGGGTATGTGGGATTAGGAGAGAGAAGACAGGCGAGGCCATGAGAGAGAGTACATGCGAGATCAGGAGAGAGAGGACAGGGAGATGAGGAGGCCTCGTAGACCAGAGAGATCTACTAGTCCTTATTTTGGAGGTAGGGTACGACATGGTAGAGGTTTTGTGGGTCAGCCTATTCAGTTTGCACTTCAGGCTTTGCACAATATTTCAGGTGTTCATGGGTGTCAGAGTACCCGTACCGCACAATTCCCACAGTCATGTCAGCAGAAAGGTTACTTCGAATATGGATATACCAGCCACGGAGTGAGAGATTGTCCTAGACATTAGACAGATGTATCACAGCGGGGTATTCAGGCGAGTAAAGGGCGCCCAAGAGGGAAAGGTCCATCGCATTGATGTGTCTCATATAGTAGGCTGGAGGCTGCTGCGCCAGATGATGCCATACAGGTATGATTTTGATTTGTTACAGAGGGTCACCATTCATAATTTGAATCAATTCTGCTTATCGGGACGAGTTCCCCTATTTGTTGTCCCACATATGGGCGAGTTCATGACTTAGTATTATGTTTAGGTTTTTACCCCTGTTGGGAGACTCTATGAGTGGTAGCCCATGTATATCATTTGTTTCTATTCATTATTGAGAGTTACGAGACTATAAGTGAATTCATGTTGTCTATTATGACCGGTTTGATATGATTCCTGATTAAATTGGTTACGATTTGCGATTTGATACTCTACCGGGGTGAGAGTTTAGCAAGTGTTGTGATTTTATTGGCAGAATTGAGTTAGTGGAAGATTTACATTGGTATGATGTGTATTCGACTTGTGATTCAGAGTTGAGGGTGGACCCTCGCGACTACATGTGATTTGAGATATTTGAGTCGGGTTACGTGCCGCGGTGGAGGTTATAGCAGGATGAGATCCTTATGATTTGTTCATGTACTTTGAGTTTTTCCTTTTAATTTGATTCGTAGTATGGTATTGGTAGAGAGTTGTGTCTGTCGATCTTGTTTGATATTTCCCTTATGTGTTTCTCTTTACATATTCAATCATTTTCATTCTGTGCTTCTTGAGTTTTAGTTTGCGGGGTGAGTTTCCGGTGGTGTTAGTTGTGACTTGTTGATATGGGTGTATAGTTAAGAGGTCTTCATGTTTCTTGTATCGTTGTCAGTGTTGTGGAGGTCTAAAAAGGGTTCTAACGGATATGAGGCTAATTGCCGGTGTTGGTTTTGATTACGGGCAGCTATTGTGATCAGAAATGTTATTATGGATCTATGTGTGGTGTGTCTTGTTGTGTGGTCATACCTTGTGGGTGTAGGCATGAGTTGTTACAGCTGGTTGAGACTGATACCGATTATGGATTTAGAATCGGGTCTTTTGAAGATAAATGGAAGGTGAGAATTTTGACTCTAAGGCTTATCGGAGTTGATAGAAAGGATAAATTACAGTTGGGATGGTGTCTCCAGGCCTATGTGGATTGGGGTAACGTGGGGTCACCCGCGGGTGTATGTTGGATATGTGCATTCAGTGATTTGAAAACTTCGAGGCGATTCTTGGCACGTTCGAGGACGAATATTTGTTTAAGAGGGGAAAGATGTAACGACCCGGTCGGTTATTTTTAGAATGTAAGTCTCGCCCGGTGGCATAAGGCTCTGAGCTGCTTCGTATTATGTGTATTGACTTGCGTGGGTGGGTGGTTGCAGTTACCAGATGATTCAGAGTGATTTGGGACACTTAGTCCCTAAAACGGAAGCTTAAGTCTTAGGATTTTGACCGTAGTCGGAATGGTGTGAAGACGACTCCGGAATGGTATTCCGTTATCTCAGTTGGGTGATTTTGGGCTTAGGAGCGTATCCAGACTGTGAATCTGAGGTCTGTAGTTGATTTAGGTTTGAAATGGCGAAAGTCGAATAGTTGGAGATTTGGACCGGAAGTGGACTTTTTGATATTTGGGTCGGAATGCGATTCCGAGAGTTGGAACAGCTCCGTTATGTTATTTGGGACTTGCCTGAAATATTTGACGTCATTCCGGGTTGGTTTGATAGTTTTTGCCTTTTCGGCACGAGCTTTAGAAGTTAGAAGTTTTGGAAGTTCATAAGTTCGATTTGTGGTGTGATTTGTATTTTCGGCATTGTTTGATGTGATTTGAGACCTCGAGCGAATCTGTGTTATGTTATGGAACTTTTTAGTACATTTGAACTGGGTCCCGGGGGCCTCGGGTGTGTTTCGGATGGGCTACGGGCCATTTTCTTCTATTTTTGAACTGTTATTTTCTGTCATCTGGTTTCCTTAATCGCATTCGCGTCCCTTCCTTCGCGTTCGCGAAGAGTAATTTGGAGGAGGGAATATTTCTTCTTCGTGTTCGCGAGCTTCTATCCGTGATCGCGTAAGTCTTCCCTTCTCTTCTTCGCGTTCGCAGATCCACCTTTGCGTTCGCAGCTCCACCTTCGCGTTCGCGTAGTAGAAACCAGGCCCTAAGCACTGAAGGTCGTTACTCTTCGCGTTCGCATAACTCCTCCCACGATCGCGGAAGCCTACCTTCCCCCTCATTCGCGTTCGCGTGCCGTTTCATGCGTTCGCGTAGCCCAGTTCCTGGGCCATTATTTTTTCCCTCTTCGTGGTCGCATTGTTACTTACGCGATCGCATAATGCATTACGGGCAGTAGCCATTTCCTTTTCGCGAGCGCAGCTCCTCTTCCGCGATCGCAATGCTTTCAGGCCTGGGCAGAATATAAGTTTTTCCAAATTGAGGGTTTGATTTTCTTCATTTTTGGACTTGGGAGCTTGAGAATTGGCGATGTTTCAAAGGATTTTCAGAGAGAGCTTTGGGGTAATGATTTCTAACTCGTTTTTGGTTGTATTCCACTAATCTATAATTGTTTTGTCCATTTAATTTCGGATTTTTGGGGTTGAAATTGGGAAATATTGGAAGAACTTCTTCAATAAAGATTTCGAGTTTTGAAAGGGAATTTGTGGTCGGATTTGAGTAATTCCTATATGGTTGGACTCGTGAGTGAATGGGTGTTCGTATTTTGTAATTTTTACCTGGTTCCGAGACGTGGGCCCAGGTCGACCTTTTAGTGCTAATTTTGGAATTTTTGTTAAAATATTAATTTCATTAATTAGATGAGTTTATTATGGTTGTATTCATGATATTCAATTGTGTTTGGCTATATTTGGGCCATTCGGAGTCAGATATTTGAGCAAATGGCATTCTTACGAATTGATTGAGCTTGGTTCGAGGTAAGTATCTTACCTAATCTTGTGTGTGGGATTTTTCCCTTAGGATTTGAGTCTTCTATGTTGATTGTAGTCCATGTAGGCGAGGTGACAAGCGCGTGCTCGGACTTATTTGCGAAAAGCTGGCCTTTTGGGATTCTTAGGTCCTTATACTCACCGAGTATGAAGTTGCTCTTGATATGATTAAGTTCCTATTTTACTAGTTTCACCTCTACATGCATTAATTAGAATTAATTGCTTCAGGATTCACTCTCATTTCCTATTTAGCTCTTATTTGACTTAACTGAAGATTTTACCCCCTCTATTGTCATGCTATCTTTTCATAATCGCTTATCTTTATTTGGAATTATTATTATCTCATCCTATAATTGTTCAGTCTTAATTGAGGTTGTGATTATTTTTCCGCTGCTTATCCTTAATTGAATTGTTGAATATCCTTCGTAATTTCTCCAACCTTAAAACAAGTCTAGATATCCTATATCTTAGTCGACTTGTTTTATTTGGAATTATTTGACTCGTGTTAGCTTCCCTGTTGTTGAAATATATATTGTGGGATCGTTGATATACATTAGTTTTCCCTTGTTGAGTTGTTCTCTTTACGCCTAGCATTCTTTACTTTGGTTATTCCTTGTGAATTGGTTTTACCTTTTCTTGTGATTTAAAAGCTCTTGAGTTGATTTACTTGTCGTACTTTGTATTATTACCATTGTTGTTGTTGTGCGGTTGTTATCATTATGATGCACGAGGTTTCTCCCGTGCGGTTATTATTATTGTGATGCTCGAGGTTTCTGCCATGCGGTTATGGTTATGGGGCTACACGAGGTTTCTGTCGTGCTATTGTTACTATTGATATTTGCACATGCGGCGTGACAAGGCAGTATATATATATATATATATGTGGGTTGCGCATGTGGCGAGACAATGTGGGAATATTGTTATGCACGTGTGGCGAGACAAGGTGGGCACTTACTTTATTATTGCACACGTGGCGAGACAAGGTGGGCTGTGTCAGGGATTGATTTGTGATGATTTATGGCCTGGGGGTATTCTTGTTGTTGATATTTATGTAGTGGTATACGTACCTTTGTTAGCTTTATCTTATGAAAGCTGTAAGAAAATATTCTACGTGTTGTCCGTTCTTCATTTTTCTTATGCTTATTTGCTGATATGGACTATATTAGGACACTTGCACAAGCATACACGTAGTTAAGCACTCTTATTGGATAAGAGGTGTTATTGATATTGTTGAGCATAGATGCTCACCCTTGTTTACTTGCCTTCTATGTGAGAATGGTTCTATTGGCACCTGAGTCGTCAGTGCGGTTATGAGGTGTTATGAGGGCACAGGATGCCAAGTTTTAGGGTTCAGGTATTGGCACCCGTGAGTTGTGATTTGTCTGAGGTTCGGTACCTCGTGGAGTTGTTGACTAAAACCTGATGTAAAAGCAGTTGTAGTTGTTAAGTTATTACTTGTCCTTGCTGTATTTGTGATTCCGGATTTAGGTTGTGTTCTATTCATTTTTCTGTGTCATTTTCATGATATTCCGCTGATACTTGTTGTTTCCTTCCTTATTGCCATTATTGTACTGTGAGACATATTGCATAGTCTTTATGTAGATATCATATTTTTGTTGTTCATATACTTATACTTGTTCAATTTATTAGACATGTGGGTGTCTTGACTGTTCCTCGTCACTACTCCACTGAGGTTAGTCTTGATATTTACGGGACACCGCTGTGGTATGCTCATTCTACACTTTTGTACATTTTTGTGTTGATCCAGGTTTTTGTTCGTTAGCAGCTGTACAGGTCATTGCTGTGGAAACTCAAAGGTAAATCTGTTGCTGCGGTCGCAGGCTTCGGAGTCACCTTCAAGTTTTTGTTTTGCACTGTTTATTTATATTTATGGACAGTTAAAATTAGAAGATTTCTAGCAAACACTCTGTAGAGCTTATGATTTGTACTACCGGCTTTAGAAATTATAAATTTTAAGAGATTTCTATTTCAAATTGTTAGATGTTATTTAAATAATATTGTTGTTTCAATTAATGTTAGGCTTACCTAGTCCCTAAGACTAGGTGTCATCACGATACCCAAACGGAAGGAAAATTGGGTCGTGACACAATCCCGATGATAGGATTTCGGGTTGTGACAAGATATCTCCACAGATGTTTAGAACATCGCCGCAGATGTTTGAGGATATGGAGTGGCGAGGGATAGAGAAAAGCATTGTGAGATGGAAGAACAAGGGGAGAAAGATGAGGGGAGGAGCGGGAGGAGGAATAGGGGTGGAGGAGGAGGGGGAACTTTATGTAAATAAGAAAAGTTTTAGATTTTTAAAATTTATGTCAATAATACTAATTATAAAAGTGTCCCTCCTATCCCATTCTTAACACTTTTGTCTTAAAGATTGATATAAGTTTTCAACTGTCTCAAAAATTTAGTTCCTCCAGCAAAGTTACTCTGATGAATGGAAGGAAAGTGGTAGATGATAACTGAATAGTGTGATAAAACAGTGCAATGGTAATGAATGGTTCAAAATCGATTCACTACCACTCATAAGATTCACTTAAGCTCACTCGGAAAAATCTCATAATCTAATTATTCACAATTGTTGATGACTCTAGCATAACCACTTACGAAATCTGAAGGAAAGTGGGATGAACCGTTAGAAAGATTATTGCTCTTTATATAGTAGGTACTATAATCGGTACTCTTGTAATCACTTTACTAGGTTTTCATTTTATGTCTAGTATTACGTATTGTGCTAATATATATAGTAATCACATAAATAAAGTTGTCAACATAGAAGCGTAAAATTTTAACGAGATTCCCAACATCGTATATGAATTAGAACCTTTACCAGTTCAAACTTCAAGAAATTAGTTCGTGGTACCAACTATGAAATTTTCCTTGCATTGTCCAAGTGGAACTCCATGAAATATTCAGATGATGCAAGTGAAACTCTTTGAACTTTCGTGGAGTTTGAGAAGGAGAGAGTTCATACTCTATAAATTTTTCCCTGGAGTTTGAACTGTACATATTAAATTCGAGAATTTATGAACTCCAACAAATTGTGATGGTACTTATTCACATGTAAAAGTTTAGACTCCAACAAATTGTACTGGAATTTTATCGTGTTTTAGTTATGGATATTTTATTCAAATTTTATTTTCGCATTATAAAACGGCTAAACTTTCGAGAGCTTTGAAACGCTGACTAACTGTAACGACTCGGGCGGTCATTTTGAGAATTAAAGTCATATTCGGTGGCATAAGGCCCTGAGCAGCTTCGTATTATGAGTATTGACTTGTGTGCGTGGTTGAATTCAGTTACCGGATGATTCGGAGTGATTTGGGACACTTAGTCCCTAAGACATAAGCTTAAACCTTAGGATTTTGACCGTAGTCGAAACTATGTGAAGACGACTCCAGAATGGAGTTTCGTCAGTTCTGTTAGCTCCGTTGGGTGATTTTAGACTTAGAAGCGTGTCCGGACTGTGAATTTGAGGCCCGTAGCTGATTTAGGCTTGAAATGACGAAAGTCGAATTTTTGGAGATTTTGACCGGAAGTGGACTTTCTGATATTGGGGTCGGATTTTGATTCCAGAGGTTGGAGTAGTTCTATAATGTTGAATATGACTTGTTTGCAAAATTTGGGGTCAATCGTACGCGGTTTGATAGGTTTTGGCATCGGTTGTAGAAATTTAAAGTTTCAAGTTCATTAAGTTTGAATTGGAGGGTGATTCATGTTTTTAGCATTGTTTGATGTGATTTTAGGGCTCGACTAAGTTCGTATGGTGTTATAGGACTGGTAGGTATGTTTGGTTGAGGTCCCGGGGGCCTTGGGTGAGTTTTGGATGCTTAACGGATCGAAATTTGGACTTGTGTAATTGTTGAAGCTTTCAAGCTTCTGGTGCAATCGCACCTGCGGTGGGGTGGCCGCAGGTGCGGACACGCACGTGCGAGTGGCCAAGCGCAGAAGCGGGATTGAGGAGATGGCCAGGGGTCGCAGGTGCGAGGGAATTTCCGCATTTATGAACCCGCAGATGCGCTTGAAGTTCCACATATGCGGAGAGTGAGCTGGAGGGGCAGTCCGCAGAAGCGGACATATGTTCGCAGGTGCGGCCATTTGATCGTAAAAGCGGACCTATGTGTGTAAGTCAAGTCCGCACCTGCGATGGATGTTCCGCAGGTGCGGCGTCGCAAGTGCGACTATGGGTCCACAGGTGCGATATCACCAGGCAGAAAAGAGGAAATTTTGAGGGTTTGGTCTCATTTTTATTTTGGAACTTTGAGAGCTCGGATTTGGGAGATTTTCAGAGGAAGCTTTTGGGTAACGATTCTTAACTCAGTTATGGTTATATTCCACTAATCTATAATTGATTTTATCATTTAATTAAGGAATTTGGTTGAGAAATTTGGGGAAAATGGGAGAAGTTCTTCAACTAAGTTTTTGAGTTTTGATTGAGAGTTTGATATCGGATTTGGATAATTTTGGTACGAGTGAACTCGAGGTTGATTGGATGTTTGTATTTTGTGACTTTAACCCGATTTCGAGACGTGGGTCAGGGTCGACTTTTAGGACGATTTTTGAAACGTTTTTTAAAGTTTTGATTTCATTAATTAGATTAGTCTATTATAGTTGTATTTATAATATGTAATTATTTTTCGCTAGATTTGGACCATTCGGAGTCGGATAATCGAGGAAAAAGAATTTTTACCGATTGATTGAGCTTGGGTCGAGGTAAGTATCTTGCCTAACTTCATGTGAGGGAACTACCCCTTAGGATTTGAGTCTTCTATGCTAATTGTAGTCCATGTACGCGAGGTGACGAGTACGTGCTCGGACTTATTTGTGGAAAGTTGGCCTTTTAGGGTTCTTAGGTCCTTGTATTCACTGATTATGCAGTTGTTATCTTATGAATACATCTCTTAATTACTAGTTTCACCTCTACCTGCTTTAATTAGAATTAATTGCTTCATGATCCGCCCTTGATGCTTATTTGAGTCATTTGTGCCTTAACTGAAATTGTTATCTCTTCTATTGCCATGTTATCTTTCCCCTAACTGCTTATATTTATTTGAAGTTATAATTATCTCTTTTGTAATTGTTCATCCTTAATTGAGGCTATAATTATATTTCTGTTGCTTATCCCTAATTGAATTTGTTGTAACTCTTTATTAATTGTCAACCTTAAAAGAAGTTATATATCCTACATTTTAGAAGACTTGTCCTTATTTGGAATTATTCGTCTTGTGTTAGCTCCCTCGTTGTCGAACTGTACATTGTAGACCGTTGTTACATAATATTTCCTTTCTTGTTGAGTTGTTCTTATTATCACTAGCATTCTCTATTGTGGCCACTCCTTGTGAATTAATTCCTCCGATCCTTTGAGTTTTGGAATTTATGAGTTGATTTATTTGTCGAACCCTTGTATTAGTGTTATTGTTGATGTTGTACTTGTTGTTCTTGCATATTTACTTTGGGACTATGAGGCGGTACCTGGGAGATCCCCCTGTCTTGCATATTTACTTTTGGTACTATGAGGCGGTACCTCAGGAGATCCCCTGTTAAGCATTTATTTTTGGGACTATGAGACGGTATCTCGGGAGTGCCCTTTGTTGACATCTCCTTGTTATGGGGCTGCACGAGGTTTCTGTCGTGCTATTGTTACTATTGATATTTGCACATGAGGCGTAACAAGGCGGTATATATATATATATATATAGGGGGGTTGCGCATGTGGCGAGACAAGGTGGGAACATTATTATGCACGTGTGGCGAGATAAGGCGGGCATTTACTTTACTATTACACACGTGACGAGACAAGGTGGACTATGTCAGGGATTGATTTGTGATGATTTGTGATGGCC
>AWOL01S0026643.1:18015-28962 GCA_000715115.1 Nicotiana otophora | reverse complement strand
TATATATATATATATATGAAGGTTCTAAAATTTTATGGTACATAGTAGTAGTTTACATTTTTAGTCTAGTTTTTTGCTATTATAATAATCTAATTCATTGACTTTACATTCTAGTTTGGTTGGTAGTTTTCTTTTGCTAAGTACAAGAATTTATTTCATGTTAAAAATAATCTATTTTTAATTGAGTACTTAAATTATTCATCACTATTTGATTCAATTATCATCAATATATCTTGGTAAATGATAGATTTCTCAAAGAGTAATTGGTTTGATAGTGTTACGTTGAAATTGTAGTCTCCGGAATATGTGTTTGATAGTGTATGTCTCGTATTTAAGAAAAAACCAGATAAATAACCAAAAAAATCAAAAAACCGAATCGATAAAAAATCGACTTAATTAATAATTTGGTTTGTTTCCAATATTTGAAGAACTGATTTACTTGGTTTGATTTCTTTTTAGGAAAAAAATCGATCCAAACCTAATCATGAAAACCCCTCACTGAGAGCATTTAAAATAAAGGGTGGAAGTGTCTTGTGTTGTCCGCTTCTGGATTTGGTGGAGTCAAATTCCGTCCATAAATTCCGAAAATCAAAATGCTAAAAAGAAACCCTATCTGACCTCGGAAAAGCCACATTAGGCATGCCATGTCAACCTTGAGAATTTATGATTAGAGAACGTACAATTTATCGCAATAAAGATATAGAACTCGATACATTATCATTTTCATCAGATAAAAATTATTCCCTTCCACCAATTACTCGATAATATTTATCTGATAATTTTTATCGGATAAATGATATCGGGCGAAAAAAACTCTTTAAACATTAGAAAAAGTTATATTAAGGATAAGGATAGTGAGACTGTTTTCCTTCACAAGGTTTAAAAGAAAAAGAACTATGAAATTACGTACTTCCTCGGTCCTAATTTATGTGATTGTAAATTTGCACATATAGAATATTTAAATATTTTGAATTAAAATTAACATTTTTTGAAAACCATACAACAAGTAAGTTTAGTCACAAAAATAAAAATTTAAAATATTTTAAAAATTATAGAAAACTTATTTGACTCTAGAAATTCGAACATCTGATACATTAAACAAAGGAGTAAATCCTATTTGAGAACATATATATCTTGTAGTGTATAATAGGAAAAGGGAGATGTTACCAGAATATCAAGCTTTCCATATTTAGATTTGACGAAATCAAACAGAAAGGAAATACTAGCTGGATCCACAACATCAACTTGATGAAAAACAACAAGATTCTGATTCTGAGTTAATCCTTGAGAAGAAGACTCTCTCATCAGCTTTTCAACAGCTTCTTTTCCTCTTTTCTCATCCCTAGCTGTTAACACTACCATAACTCCTTTCTTCATTAGCTGCCTGCAAATCTCATATCCTATTCCTTTGTTTCCCCCTGTAACTACTGCATACCTGAAAAAAGAATATAATAAAAAGGAGCTAGAGGCAAAAATTTACTAAAAGAAAGAAATATATTTAGTTAGGCCAGGCAAGGAATTAAAGAAAACTTGCTTTCTTGTTTGATGCTTGTTTATGGACTCTTCTGCCATTTTTTCTTCTTCTTCTGCACAACTCTCTCTGTTGGGTGTGCTAAATTTCTGAGGGAAGAAACTACGGAGAGGTTCAGGTATATATATATATATATAGTGGTAAGTGGTGTTAGGAACTCAGAACCTAGGGGTGATATAATAAGACAGGAAAGAACTTATTGCGGATACCAAATTTAAATTTGATGGATTTAATATTAACATTTTTAGCACAAAAGTTACTGTACTTTTAAATTAATTATGGGTTTCAGAATTTGATTTTTGTTGCAATTTTAATTATTTCCATATATAAATCAATTATTATGATGATGACATAAGTTTAAATAGAGAAAAATGGTTAGTAAAAATTTATAAAACCGACCTCAACTTGTTTAGAATAAAGACATAACAGTTGTTGTTTGTATATATTATTATTATTGTTCCGTGTTTAAATACTTATTTCAATTAAACTCATAGTCAATATTCTCCAATCGTATGTGCTTACATACATATGGTGTTTATACCAACCTACTGCATTTTATTTTGTTAAGTGATAAAAATACTTGAAGTGCGTATGTGTGCTAGTTAATTAAGTGAAAATAATATAATAAAGACACATATATCATATATTCATTTGGTTAGTGGAAACGCTGAGTGTGCATAATGTTTTTTTCTAAAACTAGATTACTTTTCAAAAAGCAGTAACTTTACTTTCTCTCCTATTATTTCTAATTTATGTGATATTCTTTTCTTTTTATAATTTAGTCCCCAAAAAATATTATACTTCTTTATTTAGAAATAATTTAATTTTAAGTTTCTCAATTTATCATTTATGAGATGATTTATAGCTACGCAAATTAAAACAGAGGGAATAAAAAAGATATGTTTGAAGATGGTCAAACAATTTAATTTTTGTTGCAATTTGAACATTGACGCCTAAATATTTTGTTTTAAATAATGGAAGTTACATGGATAGTATTCTAAGTCATAATTTTTATAAATATAAATATTAAAATGAAAAGTTGGACATTTCAAGCAGTAATACAATCAAATTAAGAATGAATAGAGAATTTATTTATTCCGGATGGTGTGTTCAATATAATATGGGACTTCAACAAAAGATTTAAAAAGTCCACACGTGGAACAGTGAAATGAGAACGGGTCAATTGATTGTTTTGGCACTTTACAAACTTATTTTTAGTTTCATGACCCACTTTACAAACTTGTTTTTAGTTTTATGACCTTATTTTTTTTTTACACATGAGAGAATTACTTTTACACGTAAGAGATCTGTCTTTTACACATAAGAGATCTAAAAAGGTCATTTTTCTAAATTCAAAATTGTAAAGGGGCATGATGTACAAATAGCACAAATGAAGAACGACATACATAATTATACATTGAAATTATTCGGAATTGTATAATGAAGATAAATTTTGTATGGATATGATGTTTGCCAAACTTTTATTTAATTTTCGAAAACGACTCCAATTATTGAGGTTGCTGAAATTTTATAATCGAGAAAATTGAAAAAACGCAACCTAGAATACTTTTCCCATCAATATTAAGAATATCAAACCGGATTGCAATTTATATATAGCAACATGATGTTTGAAGACAATGTAGAATGGAACGACAAAGACATATATAATTAAATATGTCAAGATTAAGAATTTTCAAAAGAAGAATATTTTGTATGGATTTGATACTTGAATTTTGATTATAACTTTTGTCGCCGAACAATAACAACAACAAACCTAGTAGTCTCCCCTGAGTGGGGTCTGGGAGGGTAAGATGTACGCGGCCTTACCCCTACCCTGGATCGGCAGATAGGTTGTTTTGTCGTCGAACAATCATCATCAAAACATGTCTTTCTCTTCTCTCTCCCAAATCCCTAACCTGTCGCTTCCCTAGAACCTAAACCCGCAGCATCCTTTTCCCCGTTGATATCCGGAGTTCAAGCCGGAGGCCAAATAACCCTACTCACCAACCCCATAGAACCAAACACAACCGCAACAAATTATGCAGCAACAATTGCAGGGCGAATGCATGGTGGTATGAAGAAATTGATACGTTTAGAACCCAGGCCATACGAAATAGTGGATGGTAAGGCTCGGGTGATCTTTACCAAGGAGGAAGATGATCCTTTGGCAGAAAAGTGCCGCCTCACCGTGGTAGAAAAATTCCCTCGGACTCGTCATTGACAAACTCAGGGATGAGTTTAAGAGACTGGTGCCTCTAAAACGAATTTTTAAGATTGGCAATAAGGATTGGAGGCACGTCTTTATTGATTTCACTGATGAAGAGGATTTTAAGAGATTCTATGGAAGGCAATCAATGCCAATTTGTGGAATGTTGATGCGAGTCCGTAGATGGACTCGTGATTTCAAAGAGGATATGGAATCTACTTTGATACTGGTATGGGTAACGCTGCCAGATCTCCCATGGAAATACCATGATTGGCCAGCTTTGGATAGAATCTTAGACCACTTGCTCGCACTAGACCTACGACTACCAAGGCACAAATAAAAAGCGACTTGACTAGGCTGAGGCTCAACGAGGTTGAAGTTGCATTGCTAGATAACTCCGGGGAAATTCAAACCTTCCTTCAACCTGTGGAATATGAGCAAGTGTCGAATTATTATTTTTATTGCAAGATGCAAGGGCATTCTGATGCTGAATGTAGATTACAATAGGTCAAGGAGCCTGCTAGGATGGAAAGTTGAAGGAGGTTGTTCAATATTATATCGACAAAAAATAAGAATGGGTGGAAGTTACTAGTTCAAAGAAAAATATTGTTGGTAAGAATAGAAAGAATCAAGGAAAAGAGGGTAGCGACAAACAGATCCAAGAGACACATGAGGCACTTTGTAATGACACAATCCCATTGAAGCTAAGTAATGACTTTAGTGCTATAGAGGTTATAGAATCTGACAAGCAAGACATAGATGGGGATACTACAATTCAGGAAGATGGGGTCGTGGTTCCTACATATGACCATATTCCAGTGACAAAGAGAACAAGTATAGAGGAGATGTCGAGAAAAAAACATAAGAATGTGAAGAAGAATAAGAAGAAGAAAGGCATGTTCTATTACTAAAAAAAGAGCAAAAAGAAGAGAATCATAGTACCAGAACATATGGAAGAAAAAATGCAGACAATAGGGAAAGAACTTAATAATGTTGTTATAGATCAAACGAGAAAGTTGTCTGCGAAGAAAAAATAGAAGTTTAAGTCTAGAATCAACCAGCTAAATGTACCAGAGACCGAATTGCCGGAATCAAATGCTGGGAAGATTGATTTTCCAGTGTTGAATCTAAACAATGAGGATTCACTTGGGTAAAATCAATAACGGAGTCTGAATACTGAGTTAGAACTAGTAGTGCACTCTGGGACTCCTGGAATGTATTCAAAACTAGGAGCAGTGATGTCGGAAAGTAACAAGGAGTAGAACACAAATATGATGCAAACAGAAGGAAAAACTTTGACAATCTAAATGAGGAGATGCTTCATTTACAGGATGTCGAAGTGGAGGTCAGGTCAGACGATGAATTTGCATGAAGACCTCATAGATCACTCAATTTTGATACTATGGACGCTACACATAGTGTTCAAGACATGATAACAAAGTTCAATAACTTATCTCCAAGGGGGGACTCAAAGTATTGGTGGAGTTAATGGACCTTAGCCTTCTTCTAAGGCCCCAAAGACAAACAGAAAGAAAACAAAAAATCCACCCCCTGATGTTTCTCATGATTAACACAATTTCATGGAATATTAGGGGCATGAAGGCCCAAAAAGCATCTGAGAGACTTAAAACTCTCAAGCTTAAACATAACCATACTTTTATGGCTCTACAAGAACCCATGACAAAATCTACTAAGATAGGAAGATTTCATAGGCAACTTAGAGTACAACATAGATTTTTCAATTGTAATAATAAGATTTGGCTCTTTTGGACTGACGATCATGTGGTAAATATTTTAGAGGACACCGAACAATAAGTAACATTCTATATCATCCATCATTTGAGCTAAACACCAATGCATCTGACCGTTGTGTATGCAAAATGCAAGGCTCACTTGAGGCAACAACTATAGGAAGAATTAAGGTCGATGGCAAATAGAATTCATGGAACTTGGGGGTAATTGGAGATTTCAATGTGATCATTGATGTGTCTGAAGATAGGGGTGGAAGACCATATAGAATAGAGAAAAATAGTGATTTCCTGAATTTTATTGACGAATGTGGACTATAGGATGCATCTCTCTATGGCTCGGTGTACACATGGAGTGATAATAGAGGACTACCAAATACTATGTAGAAGAGGTTAGACAGATTATTGATTAATATAGAGTAGTCTTATGAATTCTTGAAAACCTCAGTAGAGCACCTGGCTAGAGTGTGCTCAGACCATGCACCATTATCGATCAATATGAGAAAAGTCACTACAGCTTGTCCAAAGTACATTAAATTTCTTGATTTTTGGACAAAATATGAAGAGTTTCTAACAATGGTGAAAAGTCTAGCAGGAGCCTGTAGAGGGAAATGCCTTATGGATACTACAAAAAAAATAAAAGAAAGTTTGCAAACGATTGAGCATCTGGTCAAGGCAAGATTTTGGAGATATCTATGAGGAACAAAAAAGACTAGAAAAAAAGATAAATGATTTGGAAGTACTACACGTTGATGATAATACACCTGCATAGAGAGTAGAACTAAATGAAGCTAACGCGAAGTATGTTCACTACCTAAAGCTTTAAAAGGAGGTATTGATGCAAAAAGCCAAAACACAATGGTTAGAGGAAGGAGATAAGAATAATGCCTACTTTCATAGCATTATAAAAGGTAGAAGGAGAAGACTAACTATTAAGAAGATTCAAGATGAAGAGGGATAATGTAGAGAAGGGGGAAAAGAAACCTCAGAAGTGGCCATAAACTACTTTCAAAAGATTTTCAACCATAGTAACGTGACAAATGACTTCTCAGCATTGGAGTGCATCAGTTCTAAAGTTTGGGAGGATAATGAGATGTTAACTGCTCTGCCTACTCTAGAGAAAACCAAAGAAAATATATTCTCAATCGATCCAACTAGTACTCCGGGTCCAAATGGTTTAAATGCATTATTTTTTCAGACATGTTGGAACATTATTGCTGAAGACGTCCACAATGTTGTGCAGGCTTTTTTCAGTGGTGCCACTATTCCCGAATTCTTCTCACACACATGTGTGGTGATATTTCCTAAAGTTGAATTCCCTCATTATGACCTTAGACCAATCAGTTTGTTGAACGTATCAAGCAAAATCATGTCCAAAATACGGAATGCCAAGCTAGTGCAGATTCTATCCAAGATCATCTTTGCTAATCAATCTGGATTCATCAAAGGGCGGCATATCTCTGAAAATATAATGCTAGCTCAGGAGATTATAAGCGCATCCAAAAGGCAAATAAATGGAATAATGTTGTTACGAAGCTTGATATGGCCAAGGCATATGATAGAGTAGCCTGGCCATATTTGTACGAAGTGATGTGAAAACTAGGTTTTTCACAACTCTGGGTGGACCTAATACAAAGACATATCTCCAGCGACCGGTACTCTATTATTGGCATATGCATGATTTTTTTCAAGTCTGAAAATTGCCTGAGGCAAGGGGATCCCATCTCACCCTCACTATTTGTTATCAGTTCTGAACTCCTGTCTATAATGATGAACAATTTACACAATCACAAGTCCTTTAGTGGTTTTACTATGAATAAAATGGGACCTCAAATCAATCATATGGCTTTTGGAGATGATATGATTGTCTTCGCAAGTGGTAGAAAAAGAACAATCTGGAAGGTGATGAAGACTTTAGCAGTATATGAGGCTATTTCAGGTAGACCAAAAGTTATTTCATTTTAGCACCTAGAGCTTTAGTGAGGGAAGGTCACAGAATAGCTAAGTGGACTGGAATGCAGCAATAATATTTTTCAATAAAATATTTGGAAACTCTTTTGTTTGCGGGAAGACAAAAAAGCTTATTATTCAGAGATAATTAATAAGGCTACTAATAGGATTAGGAGTTGGCATTCTAAATTGTCATCTCCAGGTGGGAAAGTTTTTCTCATAAAATACATCATTCTTTCCCTGCCAATACATCTTATATCAGCCATGCAACCACCCAAGGGTGTTCTAGTGCAAATTGAAAAACTAATTGCAAAGTTTTTCTGGAGCTCAGCTGACGGCACTTATAGACACCACTGGACCTCTTGGTCAAATTTATGTTATCCGTATGTTGGAGGAGGTGCAAACTTCTAGAGTCTACATGATGTTTTCAAAGCTTTTTCAGCAAAAGAATAGGGAAATTAAGGAGAGGAGATTCACTTTGGACGGATTTCATGCTAGCAAAGTATCGTGGGGTGGTACACCCAGTAGTGAAGCAGCCTGGATGAAACTCATCTCAGAATTAGAGAAAATCGTGCAGGATTAGAGATAAAGTGGAGAAGCAGATGATATGGCTAGTAAATAAAGGATATACCTCTTTCTGGTATGATAATTGATCCTCACACAACACACTTTATAGTTATTTAGTAGAGGGGAGCAGACCCAAAGACACCAAACTAAATGAAGTTCTTGTAAACGGTGAATGGCAAGAGGATAACACTGGAGTGCAATGGCCAAATTCAATCAAAACCTGAAAAATATGCATATTGAATCAAGTGGTGATAAGCCAGATAAGCCAATATAGAAACCAGATAGCAAGAGAGTTTTTACTATCTCTTCAGCTTGGGAGATTCTGAGAGAAAAAAGAAACCACCACTCTGCTGATTCAAAGATATGGCACAAGTTGGTACCACTTAAAATAACATTCCTCACTTGGAGAGCAATCCATAATCGCATTCCCACTGATGAAAGAGTGTCAAAAATGGGGTTTCAAATGGTGGCAAAATGTTACTGAGCATTTATTTTGCACAGGAGAGTTTGCAAAGGCTGTCTGGACTAACTTTTTTGCTCCCTTTGGTATTACATGCATGAATGTAATACCAAGGCTATCAACATAGTTTTTGTACTCATGGTGGAATTACAGGGCCATCAACATAGTGACTTCTTTTGTAGCCAAAGTCTTACCTCCAATTGTGATGTAGGAACTGTGGCGATTAAGATGTGCAAACAAATATGGTTTTGAGCTCCCTTCTATCCAAAGGTCAATAGCCTTGATATCTCTAAACCTCGCACGAATAGTTAGACAAAGATTTTGTAGCCTGCGTATAGGAATAGACTAGGAAAGGATGCAACAACTAATTGAACAACCAATTAATCACAGAATTTACAAGACTGTGAAATGGGAGAAGCCACCACCAATGTTCCATAAATTAAACAGTGACGGTTCTTGTATTGCTGGTTCGTGTGGAGGTGAAGGAGTAATCAGATATTGCAACGGAAAGTTTATTATGGCATATTCTCTTTTCTTAGGTCAGGGCACGAGTAATTGGGCAGAAGGACAAGCTATGTTGTTTGGTTTAAAAAATGCGTTGCTAAGGGACGGAACAATCTGATCGCAGAAGTTGATTCAAGTCTAGTAGCATATGTAGTCAACAATACAACTAGCACCTCGTGGAGAATGCTATAGGCAGGGGGCAAGATTAAACAGATTGTGGGGAAAAATGAAGTGAATGTCAAATACTGTTATATGGAGGCGAATAAAGTAGCGGACAAGTTGGCAGCCATAAGCGATGTACACCAACAACGCGTCATCTTCTCTGATTTTGCTAGTCTTCCAAGACAAATTAAAGGGCTCATCCAGTTGGACAGGATGGAAGTAGCATCGTTTAGAATCAAGCAAATAAAAGCGGCAGAAATCCAATTCGAATCTCCATGACATGGTAAATTAACTGATAGTTTCAAGTAGGAATCTTTCTTGTTTTTTGTTCATCTTCTCTTTTCCTTATAGATAAAGTTCTCTATTTATAAACATTCCTTTACAAATGTGGAAGAGGGGTTTCCTCTTTTATGCTCTCGGCACATGTTAAGCTAGGGATGCTAACATACACCGTCTACTAAAGAGATGACCCAACACTACCACCAAGGGGCTGTTCAGTGACACTGACGGAGACGATGGTAACACCGACAATTGGCATTCAACAGAGGAGAATTCCACTGACATTGGCAGCTTTCTCCCTTTGAAATTCCAATCAATCGAGGAGGAGAGTGAAATTGAGGCGTAGTTTGAGTTTACCGAACAGAATTTTCCTGTAAGGGTAGGTAAGGACGAGCAAGTAAAGAAGGAAATCCATGCACCTCGCCGACTGCAGTTCTCTGAAATTGGTACTGCTACACATCCAATAACTATGGAGGCGAGGGATCAAATTGAGACAAATGAGGGTCAGGTCAATAATCGTGGATCGCAAATGGGAAACATATTACCTATGTTCCTCCATCGATGAAGGATGGTAAGCTGGTGGTTAAGATTGTAGGAGAATACATCAAATCTTAGGAGGAATTCTGGAATTCAACCCTGATTGGATTTGTACTTGGTGATACACCATATGTTCGATCAATGGACAACTATTTAACAACGGTATGGAACTTTGTCACAAAGCCTAAGATACTGTATCATGATGAAGGGTACTATATTTTCAAATTTCGTACGATAGAGGATAGAGATTTGGTTATGCATGCTGGCCCGTACATATACCACAATAGACCTTTCATATTGAGGAATTAGGAAATATATTTCTACTTTGATCTGGAGTGCCTTAGCACCATTCCACTGTGGGTGAAGTTTCCAGGTCTACCAGTGGGCTATTAGTCCCCTGAAGCTTTAAGAAAACTGGCTAGTAGAGTAGGAAAACCATTGTATACAAATAAATTCACTACAGAACTGGAGAAAATCTCATATGCTAGAGTATTGGTTGAAGCAGATGTGTTTCAACCCCTACCAGAGTGTATTGAAATTGCTATACTCTTTTGTGTCTTTCAACAGCAGGTGGCATATGATTGGAGACCAAAGTTTTGTGTAGAATGCATTAATTTTGGCTATGATTCAGGCAATTACATAAGGAATACTTTAGAAACTAAGGAAGGAAGTGGCTAAGAGGAAAAGGATAAGAAATAGAATGAAGGGACCAATCTGGCAAGCAAAAGTTCGAGGCAAAAAGTAGGAAAAACAACTGGGAGGATCTGATTCTGGGACTAGCCAGTTTGAGGCACAACAACATATCTCCCTGCCAACAGAAGAAGCTTCTCCTGAACAGCAGAATGGGTTAAGGCAGAATAGCAAAGGGACAAAAGGCAAAACCATTGCTGCACAAGATAACACACATAGAGATCCTACTAGCAGAATTCATGATCCTATGATACTGTAGAATGCCAGCAGATTTGCTTCCCTAAGAATTTAGGAGCCTAGAACTACGGGGGGG
>AWOL01S0026643.1:0-15394 GCA_000715115.1 Nicotiana otophora | reverse complement strand
GAGGGGGGGGCATGTATGTGAACAGAGGATAGTAGATCTCTCATGATTGTGTGCACTTGGAATATTAGAGGGCTGAACAAGCTCTGAAAACAGAAAGAGTTGAAGCTCTTTCTGTCAAAACATAAAGTTGACATCGTGGGTTGTGAGGAAACTAGAGTTAAAGAAAGTAAAGCAAAATAGATTCTTCAGAAAGTGCCTAAAGGATGGAACCATTATTGTAATTATAACACAACAGTAAATGGAAGGATTTGGCTCTTATGGAAGGATCATATCAATGTAGAAATATTAGCAGCAAAGGAACAATACATCCATTGCTCAGTAGAGGATATCACTAGCCAATTTAGTACAATTCTCACTGTGGTCTATGCAAAGAACACACTGTAGCACAAAGAGGAATTGTGGGCTGAACTACAGCAGGTTGGTACGCCTATAAGTGTACGATGCATTTTCTGTGGAGACTTCAACATTGTTCTCTCTACGGAGGATAGAATTGGGCAGCCAGTCACATATACAGAGATCCAAGGTTTACAGGGATTGCTTAGTAGTTTGCTGCTGACTCTAATAAGATCAATTGGATGGTATTTTATATGGTGTAACAAGCAACATGTTACCAGCAGACTCTATAGTAAGATAGATTGGGCTTTAGGCAATCTTCCCTAACGCAATATGGACATGTGGAGGTAGACTTTCTTAATCGAGGAGTGTCTGATCACTCTCATATACTATTGAGGTGTGGAAAGCAGGGGAGATTAAACCATTTAAACTGTTTACTAATGTAATGGATAAACCTGAGCTTCATATAGTGTCACAAAGGGTATGAAATCAGAACTAGGGTGTAGATGTTATGGTTAGCATATGTAGGAAGTTACAAGATTTGAAGCATTAGCCAAAGGATCTAAATCAGTATATGGATTCATATGCACAAAGACTGAATCAAACCAGGAAAAAACTAGAGGTTGTACAAGCTACCATACTCATTCAAACCTTTTGCCAAAGTTTATTTGATCAGGAGAAGGAGTTGCTTGCTGAGATTGATAAATAGAGTAACATTGAAGAATAAGCTCTAAGACAGAAATCCAGGGCAACCTGGATTATGTGTGGAGACACCAATTCCAAGTAGTTTCATGCACAATGGAAGATTAGACAAAGCAAAAATACAATCACATCCATATATACAGACACAGGTATCAAGCTCACAGGCCCTACACAGGTGGAAACAAAGTTTTTTACATTTTTCACAGGGTTAATGGGAAACTCCAGTGGGGATATTATATGTCCAAACTCAAAAGTAATCGAAAAAGGACCATGTTTGAATATGGATCAGAAACTGCATTGGTGCAGCCAGTGACAACATAAGAGATAGATATAGCTATCAAAGACATTCCAGCAGACAAAGCTCCAGGGATTGATGGATATCCTATAGAGTTTTTCACCAAAAATTGGGACTTAATGAAGAAGGAGGTATATGTTGCAGTACAAGGCTTCTTTGAAATAGGGAAACTTTTGAGAAAGGTAAATTGCACAACTATTACACTAATACCTAAATTTATTTCACTATCTCAGGTCAAAGACTAGACTTATTTCTTGTTGTACCACCTTGTACAAGATCATAGCCAAGGTGTTACAACCGAGAATCAAGAAGGTGATTGTCAATATAATAGGGCACTCATAGTCTGCTTTTATAGAAGAAAGAAGTATCATTGATAACATATTTTTCAGCCATGAGTTGTTCAAAGGATACAACAGAAAAGGTGTATCTCTTAGATGTGTTATGAAAGTGGATTTAAGAACGGCATATGATACTATAGGCTGGAGGCTCTTAAGAAGAATGCTTAGTGATCTTGGGTTCCCTTTCAAATTCATTGAATGGATTATGGAATGTGTTACAACTGTCTCATATTCCTTAGTGCTACATGGAGGTTTTACAAAACCATTCCAAGAAAAAAAAGGGATTAGACAAGGGGATCCCATGTCTCCTTACCTCTTTGTCATTGCTATGGAGTACCTGCAAAGAGAAGTGATGCAACTGGCAGAGAATGGTGATTTCAACTTCCATCCTAGATGCAGGAAATTAGGCATAATCCATAGTTGCTTTGCTGATGATTTACTCATGTTCTGTAGAGCAGACATTGAATTCATCAAACTCATTCAAGGGGCTTTTTAGAGATTTTTTGTGCTTCTGGACTACAAGTTAACACTGATAAAAGCTCTATTTACCTGGCTGGGGAGGATGCATATGAAAAACAGGCTATCTTGAACCTACTGGGGTTTGAAGAAGGTACTCTTCCTTTCAGATATCTGGGAGTACCGATGTCCTCTAAAAAATTAAATATTCATCAATGCCTACGCCTAATTGAGAAGATCACAACAAGAATCAGTTGTTGGTCTGCAATGCTGCTTTCTTACTTTGGCAGACTACAACTGATCAAATCAGTACTATTTGGTATTCAAACCCACTGGGCACAAATATTCCTCCTACCCAAGAAGGTTATAAAGATGATTGAAACAGTGTGCAAATCTTTCTTATGGACTAGTGAGGCATCCTTCACAAAGAAAGCACTGGTATCCTGGAAAAAAGTTTGTATGCCCCAAACTGCAGGTGGCCTAAATGTCATAAACCTGTGCACTTGGAATAAAGTTGATATAATCAAACAATTATGGGTTGTTGCAATGAAAAAAGATTGCTTGTGGATAAAATGGGTACATAACTACTACATTAAAAAATAGAATTTGGAGCGCATGCCTACACCTAAGGTTGCAACTTGGGTGATCAGGAAAATCTTAAAGACTAGAGAGACCTTACAGAGGCAATCCATGCAGGGCTCCTTGATTGATAGACTGAAGATATTGCAGGTGCACGAACAATTTTTGATTAAGCAAGCCTACATCATGCTGATGCCCCAGTATCAGAAAGTTCCTTGGAAGAGCATAGTCTTACATTCAAGCATCCACCCCAGATTCAAATTCATCTTATGGCTGGTTGCACATGAAAGACTAGCGACAATAGATAGACTAAATAAAATAGGAGTGCAGGTGCCTCAGGATTGTGCTTTCTGCAAAGTAACTACTGAAACGCTTGAGAATCTGTTCTTTGAATGCTCAGTAACAAGAAGAGTGTGGAGAAGACTACTGGTGTGGCTAAGCATGAAAAGAAACATAACTGGCTGAAAAGATGAGCTTAGCTAGGCATGTTGAATGGCTAGAAAAAAGACAGGGCGATGTGTTATTGCTAGCTATGTATTTGCTATGCTAGTATACAGTATATGGAGGGAATGGAATATGATTAGATTCTAGCAGCGCACTTTTGAAGAGCACATAATCTGTAGAGAGATTGTCCTTCACGTGTACACTAGAGGCAGATGATATTCATCATGGCAGTAGACATTACATAGCTTAGATAGATTTGCTTAGTTCCTTTGTATGTAATGATTTGTATATCTTCTGTTTCCAGTTTTATAAGCAATTCCTAATTTGTAGTAGGCATGGATGAAATGTGTAATCTACAACTAGACTTCTATTCAAGATAGTAGTTGGTCAGCAACTACTAGGCATTGTACATATATAGTTTTGATTAATATAATTTTGTCATGACCCAATTCCCATTATAGGTCGTGATGACGCCCAACGTCGCAGTTAGGCAAACCAATGGTGAACTATCAATTTGATTATTTATTTTATTATTATTTTTTAAAATCATAAGTCTTATTAAGTAAAGAATTCAATGCCTTTAAAAATCATGAATCCTTAAAATATTAGTAAGACACAAAATAAAGGATGACAATATCAAGCCGAACCATAAACAACTACTAAAGTATCCCAAAATCCGGTGTCACAAGTGCATAAGCATCTGCTAAGAGTGAAATAATAATACAACATTTGTCTGGAATATGAAATAGACAGGATAAAGTAAATAACTAAGATGGAAGCTCCGAGGGCTGTGGTGCGTAGCATAGAATACAGCTCACCATAAAGTCCCCTCAGCAGTTGCACCTACGCGCCAAGATGACCATCAAAGGAACCTGTCAGATCCTGCATATTTAATGCAGAAGTGTAGCATGAGTACGTAAATCAATGCGTACCCAGTAAGTTTCTAGCCTAACCCCGGAGAAGTAGTGACGAGGGGACGACATCGACACTTACAAGTGGTCCAATAAATAAAATACAAGGATCATAAATAGGCATGAAATACAACAGGATCGATAGAATAAGGAACAATAGATAACGAAATCCTTTAACAAATATTATCATTTAAAATGCCCCCAAAGGCCACATGATATCTCAAGAAATTGGAGACATCAATTAAATATCGGATCTCAGGTCATAAAGAGAATATTATGTTTTCCCAAGTTTAATTAAGAGGGTAATTTCTTGGGTATTCGGACTCTTAGCGATTTTACGCACAAATTATGCTGAGGTCGTTCGGCCTGATCCACATAGTCGTATACATACATTAACGAGGTCGTACGGCCCAATCCATGGATGCATCCTATAATATATATAAATATCATCGAGGCGTTCGGCTCGATCCACAAGAATAGGAAAACTCTTCGGATTTGCGAATTATCTATTTACAACTTCAAGGTAAGACCATAAAAGAATATAGATTCTTATCAATGATTAACAGTCCGCCAAACCTCTAGATAATGAAGCTCGATTTAACATAATCTTTAACCAAATTCTTACTTATTAATTCAAGAAATTTCACTAGCAAATTGAGTTCAAATAGTGCAAGTAATAGTATAATAAAGGCCTACGTCTACCCGGACATAACATGAATCTAGCCACGTACGGACTCTCATCACCTCGTGTGTATGTAGCCCCCACAACAAATAGCACATATCAAATACATCACCTAAGGGGTAGTTTCCCCCTCACAAGGTTAGATAGGACACTTACCTCGCTCTGAAGTTCAAATAACCGGCTCCAATGCCTCTCTAACTCCTCAATTCAAAGCCAAACAGTCCAAAACTAGTCAAACAACATGCAAACCAATAGAAATATACTCCAACACTCATAATTAATTAGTTTATAATAATTTTCAACTCCAGTCGAAAAGTCAACAAAGTCAACCCTCGGGCTCGCATGCCCAAATTTTGAAAATTTTCAAAGATAAACTTTACCCATAGTGCCACGAACTCATTTATATTATTTATTCCAAATTCCACGTCCAATTGCGTGGTCAAAATCTAAAAATATAATTTCTTAATTTTTCTTCAAAATTCCATATCTTTTCACAAATTTTCATGGTAAATCCTTATAGAATCCATGTAATTAACTTACAATATGTGAAAATTACTTACCTTGCAATTGATGATGAAACTCTTCCCTCCAAGAGCTCCAAGAATCGCCAACCAAATAAAAATAAGAGAGAAATGGGCTATGTCCCGAAATAAAAACTCACTGCCTAGGTCCTCCCTCTTCGCGATCGCGGAACAACCTCGCGATTGCGAAGGTAAAATAGCCCTGCCCCCAAATTCTCTTCTTCGCAGATGCGACGTTTAGACCATGATCGTGGTGCCCAGCCACTTCCTCTTACGCGATTGCGAGCTCCACTAAGCGACCGCGTAGAACAACTCTCCCTAACAGGCCATCCCCATTAACCCAGCGTGTTCGCGATAGACCCATACGAACACGAAGAACCCCCAGATCGACCTTCGCGAACGCGACACCAATTACGCGATCGCGTAGAATAAAATTCCACCAGTCCACTTAACCCTTCACGATCACATTCTTACCTTCGCGATTGCGATGCATACCAAACACACCAGAAACCAACAACTGCACAACATAGAGAAATGGTCCGAACTTATCCCGAAACACACCTAAGGCCGTCGGGACCCCGTCCAATCATGTAAACTAGTCCCAATACCTCACCCAAACTTATTCAAAGGCTCAAAACGCCGCGAATAACTTTAAAATCATGAATTGACGACCAAAATCCTTCTTTAAACTTTCAAACATTCAAACTTTGACAAATGCGTCCGAATATTTCTTAAACATTTCGGAATGACACCAAACTTTACGTACAAGTCACAAATCACGATGTGAACCTATTTCAAGGCTATGAACCCCAAACGAACATCGATACCACCAAAGTCCACTTCAAACCAAACTTAGAAAATTCTAAAACCTTCAAAATACCAACTTCCTACAATAAGCGCAGAAATGCTCCCGAACCACCCAATACTCAATCCAAGCATATGCCCAAGTCCGAAATTATCATACGAACCTTTGGAAACTTTAAATCCCGATTCCGAGGTTGTTTACTCAAAAGTAAAATCTTGGTCAACTCTCACTAAAAGCTTCCAAATTGAAAGTTTTCCTTCCAAATCAATTCTGAACTTCCTGAAATTCAAGTCCGACTACACGTACAAGTCATAAAATATGAAGTGAAGATACTCAAGGCCTCAGACCGCCGAACGACGTGTTAGATCTCAAAACGACTGGTCGGGTCGTTATATTCTCCCTCACTTAAACATATGTTCGTCCTCGATCGTGCCAAGAATCGTTCTGGAGTTGCACAAAAATCAATGTTTAACACCTCGTGCACCTATCCGTGCCACCACAACCCACATGAGCATATTAGCTCGAGCCATATTGAAGATCCTTCCTTTCTATCTTAGCTAACAAGACTTAGAACCAAATTTCAACATCCGGAATTCTCGACGAGACCAAATTCTAACATTTGAACACAATATCAATCACTACATGCTGTACCAAAACATGATTATGCACCCATGCTGAAATCACACCATGCACCGCACAATTCGTATGCCCATAATAACATCCTCCAACCATAGAAGCTGTAAATTCACTAACATGATGCCACAGTATACCTCATGACGTGCGTAAGCCCTGCTCCAACCCTAGCGACACTGCAATGATGAAAGCGACCTGTAGAAACTCATAACCGCCTCCCAAATCAATAACTCATGGAGTCTCTCCGCTTGGCAAGAACCATTACTTCATTCTGGACTGAATAGTGACATTATCCCTTTAATATAACCTTACATAAACCCGATCGCACTGATCTCAGGTCTATTAACCTCGTCTCACCCAGTACAAGCTGCTCGGGCAATAAGCCACCTCAAACACCGTCTAAAATCTCATGTGACGCCATCAATGCGCCAACAAGCCACAACTCGAATATGACCAATAAGGAATAACGAACCCGAATACAAGATTATTTGGCTTGCGCAACGAACAAAACAACCAAACCAATGCTATGAACCTATCTCAGAGATGAAAAACAAAACACACAAAATAAGTATAAGGGACCGTACTAAACATCTCACTGTTGCGGCGTGCAACCCGATCCATACATGATACCGTTACGGCATGAAACCCGATCTAAACAACATACCCAAAAAATGCCCGAATGTCGACCACAAGCACGTTAAGTGCATAAACACAACCCTGGGGGAGACAGATAGCGCCATGCGCTACAAAATGCCAAGAACGACTAAGGTGCAATAAACGATTTGCATCTCGAGAGCCATCTTGCTCCTATAACACCACAAGCTACACGCGATCATAACACATGTGCGAATAATTAAGTTGTCTCACAACCCACATGGCATAATAGAGTATTACATAGAATAGCTGACGGCGAGAATAACATCCAACACTCGAAGACTCTTCCATAAACAATGTTATGCCAAATGAACACATACGACCCGATGTAGATCATACATTCATATTAAATTTACTAACGGACCTCAAGCCGATTCCTATCATCCCATACTGGGCCAATAACCTTTCAAGGATCCATAATGACACTATTCATGACACATATGAGTAGTCATAAAATTCGGAACAAACTCCCACAACCTTCCGCACCAGGTAGTAACATTTGAACATTAATGACCATCGCCCATGCAATTTCTATAGTGCTAGTCAAGCATCCACATTTCAATACCCAACACTTCTTCCACAAAACAGACCATCCTTAGGCTGCCCGAAAATAGTGCCAGCATACTCTGAACATCTGAAATCCTCCCCCGCTCCTCCGAGATCGTGACATTCTTATCAAAACCGAACCGCAGCCTTGATCCTTAACTTCCAATTTCCATACCGCTCCTTGCACCTATCATGCCGCTACGCGAGAGTCCAAGAATTTCATCATAACCCCTGACCCACCCGTGGAATAAACACTTCATCGACTAGAACCCCTTTCACTCCACTTATTTCAGAAGAATAATTGCAACATGCAACCGAATTTCCATAACCGCAGAAAATGCAAACCTCAAGTCGTGGTCTAAACCGCCATAACTTTTCCGGGATCTATTTACACATAACAAGGATATCATAATCAAATACCTCCAAATCAATCAAATTACGGTGGTTGTCATGCCCATACGTACAACCACGAATCACATATATAGCCTTAACACACCGAAGGAACTGATCATTTCCACAACCATGTTAATTCAAACTATTACTAACTAATTCAACTTCTTCTAATTTACTCTTGACTTGCCTTCTAAATGATAGTTCTACTCAAACACATAACGGACCTCAAACAACACTCATCCCGAGTGACCCAAATCACGAGACAACATCGTCTCAATACCCTTCAGTTATCTCATACCCTCCTTATGCACTCAATAGTATCTCCAACTAATACACCCATTCTAAAAGACCTCCTGCGAATCCGAAGATATTTCCTCCATCTCTCTAACATCGCACCACAGACCCGGTGACATTCATAGAAACACTTCAAGTCTCTTTCACACTTCGCTGCAAAACTACTTCCTTAGCCACATGACTAACTCGAAAATCCTCAGGCACCGCACTTTACTTTTTGAACCCACTAGAACCATTGTTGAAAGTCACCTACTCTGACCTGGTCCCGAGTATATAACCAAACATTGGTGCTCCGTTAGCACATGAACACTTCCAAAGAAGAAATCGGATGAATTCTTTTCTTTGTACATCACATCCACAAGAAGCATAAAATCTGAATCATCCCAAAATATGCACATGATCGATAAGGCAAAATGCAGCATGCATTCCTCAAGTTCCTTGTCCGAATTACCCCTGATATTTTCTTTTCTTTGTCACAAATAATCCATCAATGCACCGATGACCAGAAACTGCACAGGCACATAACCACGTGACCCAAATAGTGGATAGTGGACTCCCATACTTAGCTTTAAGCTACAATCACATAAATCTAGAACCTATAATGACTCCTCTTTCTCAATTACCATGATCTCGCACCGTTAACCCGCCAAATTTCTCGTAACCTCTTATCAAGTCTTTCCATAAAACATTCTGAATTATCAGCTACAATCGCACATTCGACCTCCTATTGGGTAGTAAGTAGAACTCTTCGTAGGAATTTCATCAAAATCACGCAACCGCTAACCTGCTCACAGGTGATAGCCCACCTGTGGAATTCTATACCGACATCTTCCAACGATGCTGCCCTGGGTACAACTACCATGAAATCAGTAAACCCTCCTGAGCCCATGCTCGCCCGCCAGCCGTAAGAGTCTGTTCATTCCCCATTAACATCAACTGAAAGTCCAACAATATATTCCAAACTCGAAGTCACATTGCATCCCATAACGATAATCAAGCTTCTACATCCCTCTTCATTCCAAGACAACTCCTTTCTGTCAAATTCAACCTTCCTCAGTACAGTAGCCACCATCCCGAGTGAAATCCATAGATCTAGTCATCATCCACCATGATCCCTAAATCGCTCTAAACGTTCTCAAGGCATGTGGATATCCTACCACAGAATCCATATGCTACTCTGCCACTCCCACTTCGGTTAAACCATATCCTTTAAGCAACTTCTCGACCTTTGCTTTTCATACTTGACCTGCTAGCAATTCAACCACTGCGAGACACATCCCACCCTATCCTTCCTCTTCCCTTGCTGCCAAAATACTGGCTCAATCATAATCCATCTCTGTAGCACTCGAATGGATAAATTTCCACCAACTCTGAGCCTCCATAGAGATCATCTCCCTCGATCCATCAACATTAGAAGCACTGACTTAATCTGAAGCCGCTATACACCGCCATTTCTGACAATCGCTACTTAGGCACCATTCCACAACGCCCTTCCCCGAAGGCAAATCAAAGAGACGATACATCGATGAGCCTTAATACGTGCCAACAAGGACGACGACACCACATCACAAATAAGAATCACACCATGTCCGAAAATACCAAGTCTCGCTACTCCATCAACCAAGGCCTGAACATCCGTAGTCCGATTACCTTTCCTCTGCTGGAATTAAATATCGAACCTCTAAACCATGAACTGAAAAATCATTCTTTTGAGTCATTCACTACCGCGACACATAAATGAGCAACCTACTATTCACAACAACACAACGCGATAGCAACGCATGAACCTCATAATACATTGTTCATAGCCTCAAAATCGTAGGCAACATTAGCACTGGGCGTAAACGGCTGAGTACTCTCCCACAAGGCGACGATAATAGCCCACTCGAATACACAGGGAGAAGCATCTTGTACTACATCTGCAGTACCACCACAGCTCCTTGATGCCCAGTTGACAACAAGCGCTCAACATTGTATAAGAGAGAGTAGGAAGGAAATGAAGGAATAAGCTTCAATGGAATCAAATCGTACGACGAGGAATCCAGAAGGGAAGTGTTCCTAACAGCCCTGTAGCCTCTCGAAGATAAGTACATATATCTCTGTACCGATACGCAAGACCCTACTAGACTTGCTCATGACTCGTGAGACCAAAGTGAACCTAGAGCTCTGATACCAAGCTGTCACGACCCAATTCTCACTATAGGTCGTGATGGCGCCGAACGTCATTGTTAGATAAGTCAACGGTGAACTATCAATTCGATTATTCATTTTATTATTATTTTTTGAAATCATAAGTCTTATTAAGTAAAGAATTCAATGTCTTTAAAAAATCATGAATACTTAAAATATTAGCAAGATATAAAATAAAGGATGACAATATCAAGTCGAACTATAAACAACCACTAAGTATCCCAAAATTCGGTGTCACAAGTGCATGTGCATCTGCTAAGAGTGAAATAATAATACAACATCTGTCTGGAATATGAAATAGACATGATAAAGTAAATAATTAAGATGGAGACTCTGAGGGTTGCGGTGCGTAGCATAAAATACAACTCACCATAAAGTCCTCTCAGCAGCTGCGCCTACGCGCCAAGATGACCATCAAAGGAACCTGTCAGATCCTGCACATTTAGTGCAGAAGTATAGCATGAGTACGTAAGTCAACGCGTACCTAGTAAGTATCTAACCTAACCCCGAAGAAGTAGTGACGAGGGGTCGACATCAATACTTACTAGTGGTCTAATAAATAAAATGCAGGGATCATAAATAGGCATGAAATACAACGGGATCGATAGAATAATGAACAATAGATAACGAAATCCTTTAACAAATATTATCAGTTAAAATGCCCCTAAATGCCACATGCTATCTCAACAAATAGGAGACATCAATTAACTATCTGATCTCAGGTCATAAAGAGAATATTACGTAATTCCCAAGTTTAATTGAGAGGGTAATTTCGTGGGTATTCAGACTCTTAGCGATTTTACGTACGAATTATGCTGAGGTCGTTCGGCCCGATTCACATAGTCGTGTACATACACTGCAGAGGTCGTACGACCCGATCCATAGATGCATCCCATAACATATATAAATATTGCTGAGGCGTTCAGCCCAATCCACAGGAATAGGAAAACTCTTCAGATTTGCGAATTATGTATTTACAACTTCAAGGTAAGCCCATAAAAGAATATAGATTCTCATCACTGATTAACAGTCCGCCAAATTTCTAGATAATGAAGCTCGATTTAATATAATCTTCAACCAAATTCTTACTTATTAATTCAAGCAATTTAAACTAGCAAATTGATTTCAAATAGTGCAAGTAATAGCATAATAAAGGCCTACATCTACCCGGACATAACATGAATCTAGATACGTACGGACTCTCGTCACCTCGTGCATACGTAACCCCCCACAACAAGTAGCACATATTAAATACATCACCTAGTGGGTAGTTTTCCCCTCACAGGGTTCGACATGAGACTTACCTCATTTCGAAGTTCCAATAACCGGCTCCAATGCCTCTTTAACGCCTTAATTCAAAGCCAAACTGTCCGAAACTAGTCAAATAACATGAAAAGCAATAAAAATATATTCCAACACTCATAATTTACTAGTTTATAACAATTTTCAACTCCGTTCGAAAAGTCAACAAAGTCAACCCTCAAGCCCACGTACCCGGATTCTAAACATTTTCGAAGATAAACTTTACTCATAACGCCACGAACTTAAATATATGATTTATTCAAAATTCCATGTCCAATTTTGTGGTCAAAATCCAAAAATATAATTTCTAGATTTTTCTTCAAAATTTCACAATTTTATCACAAATTTCCATGTTAAATCCTTATAGAATCCATGTAAGTAACTTACAATGTGTGAGAATTACTTACCTTGCAATAGATGATGAAAATATTCCCTCCAAGAATCACCCAACCAAATGAAAATGTTAGAGAAATGGGCTAAGTCCCGAAATAAAAACTCACTGCTCAGGTCCTCCTCTTCGCGATCGCGAAGGCCAAATAGCCCTACCACCAAATTCTCTTCTTCACGGAGGTGACGTTCAGACCGCGATCGTGGTTCCCAGCCACTTCCTCTTATGCGATCTCGAGCTCCACTACGTGATCGCGTAGAACAATTCTCCCCAACATGCCAGGCCCATTAAACGCGCATTCGCGATAGCACCCACGCGAACGCGAAGAACCCCCAGCTCGACCTTCGTGAATGCGACACCAATTAGGAGATCGCGTAGAATAAAATTCCACTAGTCCACTTAACCTTTCGCGATCGCGATCACGATGCATACCAAACACACTAGAAACCAGCAGCTGCACAACATAAAGAAATGGTTCGAACTCATCCCGAAACATACCCGAGGCCCCCGGGACCCCGTCCAATCATGCCAACTAGTCCCAATACCTTACCCAAACTTATTCAAAGGCTCGAAATGCCGAATAACATCAAAATCATAAATCGACGACCAAAATCCTTCTTTCAATTTTCAAACATTCAAACTTCGACGAACGCGTCTGAATCATACTTAAATATTCTGGAATGACGCCAAACTTTACATACAAGTCACAAATCATGATGCGAACCTATTCCAAGGCTTGGAACCCCAAACGGACATCGATAACACCAAAGTCCACTTCAAATCGAACTTAGGAAATTCTAAAACCTTCAAAATGCCAACTTTTCACAATGAGCGTCGAAATGCTCCCGAACCACCCAATACTCAACCCGAGCATACGCCCGAGTCCGAAAATTATCATACGAACCTATTGGAACTTTCAAATCCCGATTCCTAGGTCGTTTACTTAAAAGTCAAACCTTGGTCAACTCTTTTACTAAAAGCTTCTGAATTGAGAGTTTTCCTTCCAAATCAACTCTGAACTTCCCGAAATTCAAGTCCGACTACATGTACAAGTCATAAAACATGAAGTGAAGTTATTCAAGGTCTCACACCGCCGAACGACGCGCTAGAGCTCAAAATGACCGGTCGGATTGTTACAAATTTTGATTTTAATCAACAACAAAAAAAATGTTCCCTATTTATTAAATAAGCTCAAGAAGTAGTTGAGTACTTTGTTCATATGGGACAAAACCTTGAAAATAACATAATAAAACTCTTCTATGAAAAGAATTGTTGAAGATCCCTACTGAAATATATTGAATTTCGTAATTCGGCGATCGATTAAGGCCTTGGTTTCTTTGACTTTTGGTACTTTCCATTTACAGCCAATTGGGCTGCTGAAGCTGCAGTTATCTTGGACCAACGAACTTAATTTTTTTCTATGAGATAATTACAAGAATGTATCGATCAGTTTTCTTTAATAAAAATTGGCACTCTTTCTTTTTTATTACACAGTTGAGGTTAATCTCCTTTTTTCCATCAAACTATAACAGGCCCTACCTTCTCCCTTTCTCCGTTGCTGTTATTCTTTTTCTCCACCATAACATTTACTGTATGAATCATGTCGAATTATAGTTGACAAAATTTAATATTGTGTTTGAAGCTCAAACTACGGTTAAAGTACTAAAATTGTAAGACTTGGGTGCTGAAAATCAAATTAGAAAGATAAATCCACCATTCTTGATTAAGCTAGAAGAGTGGTCTGTATTTCAAATTTGATTTTTATGAAAATTTTGGAGCACGTGTTATTTAGACTTGTTGAAAATAGTATAAGGAGGTTATCCACAAAATTGGAAGTCATTTGATGAAAATTTGAATCAGTTTTGAATAAGAATTGCAACTAAAAATTATAGAAAAATTTGTTTCTGTAACTAACAACATGTTATATATTTTTTTACAATGTTATACAATATTATTCACTTTATATAATGTTATATATTTTTTTATACAAGGTAAGTATATTAATTTATATAGTGTATAAATGCTATATGGTAATGTACAAGGGTGCATAAATATTATTGCAAAAAGTATTTGTTATGCGAGTGTAAACTAAGAAATATGACTACGTGGTTGCAAAATGTTGTATATTTTTTATATTTCTTATTTTTCTACTTTCTTTGATTTTTTTTTTTTTGTATTCTATTTTAGGGTGTTTGCAGCAGGACCCAAACTAACCCAAACTCGTGATATGCCCTTAACTCATACAAACTTTTAGTATTGGCCTGTTAAATGTATGACATGTGTTTGCACATATACTTTTTTCACTTAATTGTGAATAAATATATAGATATATAAAATATATATCACTATATTAAATCACTTATAATGATAAACTGATATGATTCAGTGTAATGTTAGTTTACATAGGCATACAATGAAATACATATCGAAAGGAGCAATCAATATCACTCGAGAAGGTTCATTCAATTCCTTCTCTATATTTTTATCGCATTGTTTCTTATTCTCTGTTCTAATCATTTTCTTTATTTTTATCGCTTTGTATGTATTTCATAGGCATTATTTCACACATACGCCATTTTCAATTGAAAGGAGCAACCAAAATCACTCGAGAAGGTTCATTCGATTTGCTCCTCTTTATTCTTATCACTTTGTTTCTTATTTTCTGTTCTGATATGTATTTCATTGTATACTTATGTACATGCCTTCTCCGCATTCTAATCGCTTTATTTTTTTCTTGCTTATATATATATATATATATATATTTATTTTTTTTTATGTTTTTCATTCTTTGCTGTATATTCCTTTTCTCTATTCATATCGCTTTTTTTTTAATCGTTTTGTTTCTTATTCTCTGTTATGATATGTATCTCATTGTATTCCTATGTATATGCTTTTATATATATAAGCAGCTTACACAGCAGCTTACAC
>AWOL01S0026642.1:8942-23232 GCA_000715115.1 Nicotiana otophora | reverse complement strand
TATATATATATATATATATTAAATGTTTTTCATTCTTAGCTTCTGTATATTTCTTTTCTCTATTCATATCGCTTTGTTTCTTATTCTCTATTCTGATATGTATTTCATTGAATGGATATGTATATGGCTTCTCCCCATTCTAATCGCTATATCTTTTTGCTTATATTTTTTTTTATGTTTTTCATTCTTTGCTTCTGTATATTCTTTTTCTCTATTCATATCGCTTTGTTTCTTATTCTCTGTTCTGATATGTGTTTCATCTTATGCCTATGTATATGACTTCTCCCCATTCTAATGACTTTATTTTTTAGCATATTTTTTATGTTTTTCATTCTTTGCTTCTATATATTCCTTCTCTATTCTTATTGCTTTGTTTCTTGTTCTTTGTTCTGATCCTTCTCTCAAACTGGAAGGATTCCACACGTAAAAATGCTTCAAAAAGAAGGTCCAAATTAGTGGTTTGAAAGTAAAAAGTTCAGGATGGAGATATCTATGATCAATGGCAAATAAAAGAAGAAATAAAGCCACCATAATAAGCCAAGTGGCATAATCATAAGATGAAAAATATAAATTTTTAGGACTAAACTCCAAAAACGTTGAAGTTTTAAGATGATTTATAATTAAAAAACAAAAATAAGAAAAATAAAGTAACTTGATGTTTGAGAAAATACAAAAATATTGCATAAAGTATAGGGGTTGAGTTAGAACTGTAATGTAAAGACCCGATCGGTCATTTTGAGAATTAGCATCATGTTCGGTGGCTTAAGGTCTAGACGCAACTTCGTATTATGTATTATGACTTGCGTGTGTGGTAGAGTTCGGTTTTCGGATGATTCAAGATCAATTTGGAAGAAGGATTCTTGTTTTAGAAGCTTAAGCGATAAGAGTTGATCGAAATTTGACTTTTGTGTAGATGTGTAATGACCCGGCTAGTCGTTTTGAGAGTATTAGTCGCGAACCCCTATTTATTGCTCCCACTATTTTATTTTTGGATTTTTGTGACTTGCCGGGAGGATTTATTTTTGGATTCGGAGTGAAATGGGACACATAGTCCCTAAAATAGAAGTTTAAGTCGAAGGAATTGATCGTAGGTTGAACTGTGTGAAGACGGCTCCGGAATGGAGTTCCAGCGGTTTCAATAGCTCCGTAGGGTAATTTTGGCCTTAGGAACGTGCCCGGATGTTGATTCGGACGTCTGTAGATCATTTTAGCGTCAATTGGCGAAAGTTGAAAAAATTGATGATTTTTGAAAAGTTTGACCGGGAGTGGTGATGACGTCCAAATACACTACTAAAAAGTAAATGGACATGGTCGTATGTAATATAATTTACCGAACTATGAGTCGGGATCCAATCCCACAGAGAACAATATATAGGCGATTAGGCGTGTAAGAGAATTATCACTTATTATGCTAAGCCAAACACTTAAAAATGGTTGAAAAAATATTTATAACTAATTGCGAAAATATAAACTAGCCTAGAAAGCAAGTACAATGATCAATGGCTACAAGCATGGATGCATCGGGATTTACACTCAAGTAACGATCCAATGTATTTCACGATTTTACAAATATGAGCGAGTTTGTGTTAATTAGCCGCGGGTAATAATTCTATATTAGCTTCTTCCAAAGACTAAGAAGACTTCCTAATTGAATTATCCCTAAAACAATTAAGAGATTAAGTACACCCGAATATGGATACAAGTAGTTCAATCCTATCCCTAGGTAGAATCTATAAAGTGGGGGTTAAAGCCTTAAGTTCTTGTTAATTAATCTTTTCCAACCCCAAATTATCTTTTTCAAAATTAATTCGAGGTTAATGGGCGAGTCCTAGGGTTAGCTAATCCCTTTGAAAATATTAAGGAACAAGAATAATTAAAGAAACAATAATTCACTTCATAATAAATAAAAATCGTTCAATACATAAGCACAACAAGATATTTAATCCACACTTTAAATATGAATATTTTCATAAATAAGATTTAAGTGTTGGAAAAAATACTACACACTTAAATATTCAATACAAAGCAAGAAATGGGCATAAATGAGTAAGAAATTCTCAACCAAAAGCCTCAAATCTTCAAGACCCAAGTATGTGTGCAAGAACCCTAGCTCCAAACCTTGTCTTCTCTAGTCTAAGGACTGAAAAATAAGCCAAAGATCTGTTTATAATAAGCTAGGTCGTGTTTCCAATAAGCTTGGTCAGGAAGCCCGAGAATGTCATTAATCTGCTCAGTCCCAAACTTCATTGTTTTGCCCCTTATGGTGAGTTGTGGGTCGGTGAAGTTTGTACGCTTAAGATTAGCGTAAAATTCACGAACCCACTCCTCATTGGCTTTGCATGGAGTAGGCATGAAGCACAACCAGTCAGAGGCTTATAGACGGCCATAGAATTCTAGAAGTAGCTCGGCCAATTTCTTCTCGGCGATCCCCTTTTCAAGCACGATCTTTTTTGTGAGAAGGCTGTCATAATATCGTCGATGACAGTCAGCTGACATGAAGCGTGAGTTATCAAATTTTTCCTCCACAGCCTTCCCCTCAATTTCATGATCAAGCGGAGCATTTTATTTCATGTTCGAGTCCATTTTAGCTCAAAGTACCTTCAAAAAATCAAAACAATGTTAGTCGGGCAGTAGAATCATGTTAAGTAATTCAAAACTATGCAATTAGGCCAAAGGATCAAGTCGAACGGGCCCCGGAAGCTTCAGTTGCAAAGCTACTGGGATTGCAAAATCTGCCCAGTTTCCGCACCTGCGGAAAAATATCGCAGGTGCGGTCCTGCTTCTGCGGGTTTTCTTTTGCTTCTGCAGTTTTGCCCAGCTGACCAGAAATCGCACCTGCGGAACTTTCAACGCAGGTCCGAGGCCGCATCTGCAGCATTTTTTTCGCTTCTGCGATGTTCATTAGAGGGTTCAAAAGCCCAAAAATTTTCGACTCTTTTCACTTCTAAGCATGATTTTAGCACATAATTTATACTCAAGAATTTTAAATTAGTGCACTACATGGACCTACGACTCTATTAAACCTGATTTGTGGTACTTAGCAAACAATATTTTTTTGAAAAATCCGTTGAACACATTGAAAGCAGTGAGAAATTATGCTTCTTTACACAAATTGTGTACTCAGACTTCCCCTGAAGTTGTTTGTAATCATCTACAGCACACACAAGCACACTCTCAACCAATTTCCCTCACTCCTAAAACTAACAATGATTATGAAAAAAACAAATTTAAATAAAAACGGGACTATAGAAAGGATAGGAAGAAGAAGAAGAAGAAGAAGAAGAAGAAGAAGAAAGGAGAAGTAGAAGAGACGAGTAGATGAGGGGACTAAGAACCATGTGTCTTGTGTGTGAGAATTCGAGTGTGAGCAGATGGTGTGAGAGATGAGAGGAGTTTGAGTTTGGAGGAAAAAAGTTAGAGTATACCTGATGAAATGAGGGTTTGGTTCATTAAACCTGACCGATTTTCGCACCTGCAGCTAAGGAAGCGCTTCTGCAAAACCACTTCTGCGCTTAAGCTACCGCACATGCGCATGTTGCGCATCTGAGCCTGGATTTCAGCTTCTGCGTGAGCGCACCTGCGTGATTGTGTCCGCAAGTGCGGTTGCACCAGACTTCAGCTGGACAGTTCTGGGCAGCCACTGTTTTGGCTTGTTCCAACACCTCAAACCCCTTAATTCAACTCCAAAAATTCTGAAACTTTGCATATTAGTCAAAAATAACATAATAAACTATTCTAAAAAAGAAAATTTCAAAAATGACTACAAATTTTAAAAATGATGGGTTGCCTCCCACCAAGCACCGCATTTAATGTCGTGGCACAACACGGATCAACTTTACCACTTTTCTCGCCACTTGGACGATATAAACTGGGCACCTAACTTGGAATCAAATTTATGACCATGAGCGGGGGAGGGGGGGTGGGGTTAAGTAGATGATCAAGGAAAACTTTAATTTCTTCATTTTGCATTTCTTGGCTTTCATGTGAGGAATATCATTTTGCCTTCTTGTTCCCTCAAATTGTAAGATGTATGACCTTTGCCTTTCCTCCTTGTAATCCATCATTGACTCGTGTAGTTCAATTCCCATATCACCACACCGTTCCAATATTGAAAAATGCTTGGAATGTGACATCAAACCTCCAAATTGTAATTCTTCCCGGATTTTGACATCCTCTTTTTCCCCCGGACTAGAGTTAATCTCAACTGTATTTTCAATTACACCGGTTGACTCTAATTCCATATTTTTCTTGGCATCACTAACAAGCATGGAGTTGGTTGGCGGATGTTCAATTCTTGATTCCTCAAAATAAATCTCACTTTCTTCCTCGATGTCGGACTCTTCTTGATCTCTTTCCACACTCTCAAGTTGGTGGTCATAGTGAGCCTTAACCAATATTTTCATTTGATCTTTCAAAGTGCGGATATTCTCATCATTTTGAGCATTTGATAGTTCTTCTTGATTTTGATCAACTGCCAAAGAAGCATTTTCGGCTCCAACCTCTAAGGAAGCATTTGAGAGCGCTTCAAGCATTTCTCCCATTTGTAAGTGCGACCTTTCAAGCGCCAAACCATTTTGGAGGCTATTTTCTAAAAGCCCCTCCAAGGCATTTTGCTCTTTGTGTCCCCCTTCAAGTAGGCATTCTAACATGAGCTTGAACTCTCCATTTTTACCATGCTCAATTTCTTCCACTTCCATATCCCTAAAATTTTCATCACAAAAAATAGAATCATCATAATGGGGGATTGGGGAAGGGAAGGACAAATAAGCACAATAATCCCAATGACCATTTTGACGACTACACTTATCACAAATACTCCATTCATAGGTTTGGGATTGTGCGCACAATCCGTCCCCGAGAGAATTTAAATAATTTGCCCACGAGTGTGGTCCTCCACAATAAGGACAAGGGTCATCAAAGTATGAACAACTACCATCCGACCAATTTTTATTATATGATGCCATTTCTTTTTTTTCAAAACTAAGAAAATAAACAAGAAAACAAATAAGAAGATAAATAAATATAAGAAAATAATTACATAAATATTTACAAGTTTGGACCAAAGTACTTACGCTTACTTCTCAAACAACCTAAATACGCCAAATTGTTCTCCGGCAACTGCGCCAATTTTGATGACGTCCAAATTCACTACTAAAGAGTAAATGGACACGATCGTATATGATATAATTTACCCAACTATGAGTCGGGATCCAATCCCACAGAGAACAATATATAGGCAATTAGGCATGTAAGAGCATTATCACTTATTATGCTAAGCCAAACACTTAAAAATGGTTGAGAAAATATTTATAACTAATTGCGACAATATAAACTAGCCTAGAAAGCAAGTACAATGATCAATGGCTACAAGCATGGATGCATCGGGATTTACACTCAAGTAACGATCCAATGTATTTCACGATTTTACAAATATGAGCGAATTTATGTTAATTAGCCTCGGATAATAATTCTATATTAGCTTCTTCCAAAGACTAACAAGACTTCCTAATTGAATTATCCCTAAAACAATTAAGAGATTAAGCACACCCCGATATAGCTACAAGTAGTTCAATCCTATCCCTAGGTAGAATCTATAAAGTGAGGGTTAAAGCTTCTTGTTAATTAATCTTTCCCAACCCCAAATTATCTTTCCCAAAATTAATTCGAGGTTAATGGGCGAGTCCTGGGGTTAGCTAATCTCTTTGGAAACATTAAGGAACAAAAATAATTAAAGAAACAATAACTTACTTCATAATAAATAAAAATCGTTTAATACATAAGCACAGCAAGATATTTAATCCACACTTTAAATATGAATATTTTCATAAACAAGATTCAAGTGTTGAAAAAAATACTACACATATAAATATTCAATACAAAGCAAGAAAATAAAGAAATAAGCATAAATGAGTAAGAAATTCTAAACCAAAAGCTTCAAATCTTCAAGACCCAAGTGTGTGTGCAAGAACCCTAGCTCCAAAACTTGTCTTCTCTAGTCTAAGGACTGAAAAATAAGCCAAAGATATGTTTCCAATAAGCTAGGTCTGAGGCTTTATATGGTAGGCGGTGCCGATCTCGAGTGGGTTGGTTTGAGTCGGGTGACGCTAGACTATTGGGTACAGATTTGGTTCAGGATGCTTTGGAAAAGGTTAAATTGATTCAAGATCGACTTCGTACAGCTCAATCCAGGCAATAACGTTATGCGGATCAGAAGGTTCACGACGTTGCATTCGCCCATGAAGGGTGTTATGAGATTCGGGAGGAACGGCAACTTGGGCCCCATGTATATCGGGTCTTTTGAGATTCTTGATAGGATTGGAGATGTGGCCTACAGACTTACACTTCCACCTACTCTCTCTGCAGTTCATCCAGTATTCCATGTTTCCATGCTCCAAAAGTATCACTGCGATCCGTCTCATATGTTAGACTTCAGCTCAGTCTAGTTCGACAAGGATCTATCTTATGTTGAGGAGCCGGTGGCTATTTTTGACAGGCAAGTTCGAAGGTTGAGGTTAAAGAACATCGCTTTAGTGAAGGTTCAGTGGAGGGGTCATCCGGTCGAGGAGGCGACTTGGGAGACCGAGCATAATATGCGCAGCCGTTATTCTCATCTTTTTACCACTTCAGGTATGTCTCTATACTCATTTAAGGACGAACGTTTGTTTTAAGATGGGGAGGATATAACGATCCGACCAGTCATTTTGAGAGTATTAGTCCCGAACCCCTATTTATTGCTTCCACTATTTTATTTTTGGGTTTTTGTGACTTGTCGGGAGGATTTGTTTTTGGATTCAGAGTGAAATGGGACACATAGTCCCTAAAATAGAAGTTTAAGTTGTAGGAATTGCATAGGTTGAACTGTGTGAAGACAGCTCCGAAATGGAGTTTTGGCAATTCCAATAGCTCCATAGAGTGATTTTGGTGTTAGGAGCGTGCCCGGATGGTGATTTGGAGATTTTAGGTCATTTTAGCGTCAATTGGCGAAAGTTGGAAAATTGGATGATTTTTGGGAAGTTTGACTGGGAGTGGACCTTTCGATATTGGGGTCGGTTTCCAATTTCGGAAGTTGGAGTAGGTCCGTAATGTCAATTATGACTTGTGTGAAAAATTTGAGGTCAATCGGACTTGATTTGATAGGTATCGACATCGGATGTAGAAGTTTGAAGTTTTAAAGTTCATTAGGCTTGAATCGATGCACAATTCATGTTTTTAGCATTGTTTGATGTGACTTATAGGCTCAACTAAGTTAGTATGATATTTTAGGACTTGTTGATGTAATTGGTTGAGGTCCCGGGAGCTTCCGGTGAGTTTCAGATGGTTAACGGATCGAAATCGGACTTAGAGCAAAGCTGGGATTTTCTGCCTTCTGGTGCAATTGCACATGCAGGACTATTCTCGCAAGTGCGCTGCCACAGGTGCGGCTGGCAAAATGCAGAAGCGGATTTGGGGCTTGTCCTCGGGCTGCGTCATAGGTGCGTGAAGCTTTCCGCATCTGCGAGCTCGCAAGTGCGATCCTGGCGCCCCAGATGCGGAGTGAAGAAAGGGCACCTGGTTCCACAAAAGCAGCAGTGTCGACTGCAAAAGCGAGGCAGCAGAAGTAGACCTCTTGGCAACAGAAGCGAAAAAAGCCGCAGAAGCGGGGAGGACCTCGCATCTGCGAGACCGCAGATGCGGTTAAGTTTCCACAGAAGCGGAAGTGCTGGCAGAACACTTAAACACAAGGGTTCATAATTTTACTTCATTTTAAACATTTTGAGCTCGGGGTTTGGCAATGTTTGAGAGAATTTTCAAGGGATTTCTTGGGGTAAGCTTCTTGTACTCATTTTTGATCAATAATCTTGTTTCCCTATTGATTTTTCCACCTAGTTTGTGTGTATTTAAGGTAAAATTTGGGAGTTTGAGGCTAGGGATTTGGAGAGTTTAATTTAGGGATTTGAGTGGCAACTTGGTATCATATTTTGGTAAAATTGGTATGGTTAGACTCGTGGTCGAATGTGTGTTTGTATTTTGTGACTTTTACCCAATTCCGAGACATGGGCCCGGGTCGACTTTTTGGCGCGATTTTTCAATTCTTTGCTAAAGTCGTAGTTTCATTATTTAAATTAGTTTCTTGTAGTTGTATTTATAGTGTGTAATTACTTTTGGCTAGATTTGGGCCGTTCGGAGTCGAAAAATCGAGGGAACGGCATCCTTATCGATTGATTGAGCGAGATTTGAGGTAAGTGGCTTGTCTAACCTTGTGTGGGGGAACCTCCCCTTAGGATTTGTTACTGTGGTAACAATTTGTGTTATGTAAGCGCCGTGTACGCGAGGTGATGAATGTGTACACGGGCTAAATGTGGAAATTCTGGTTCTTTCTAAGTAGTCTTTTTTTAAATTCCTTAACTGAGTTGCCTTAGCATGTGTAGCTGTTATGTATAGCCTAGTATCGCATTTCTACGTGTCTTAAATTTTACTTGAAATTTGTGCAACATGCTTAGTTGAATTATTTGCCTTTGTGATCTTGTATTCAGTCTTTAACTGTATGATTCCTTGCTGTAAATTCGTTGTCCCATAGGTTATGAGTTGCATATTTACTTTTCAGACTATGAGGCGGTACTTCGGGAGATCCCCATATTGCATATTTACTTTTGGGACTACGAGGCGGTACCTCGGGAGATTCCCTATTTTATATTTACTTTTGGGACTACGAGGCGGTACCTCGGGAGATCCCCCTGTTGCATATTTACTTTTGGGACTACGAGGCGGTATCTCGGGAGACCCCCATGTTGTGTATTTACATTTGGGACTACGGGGAGATGCCTCGGGAGCGCCCTGTTATTTACCTCTATTTGTTGTGCTGCTACCTTTTTGTAATTTCTCGTTGTTCATTTCTCAGATTTCATTGTATTATTATATTATCTGCCTCATTTTCTTTTATTCCAGTAGGGCCCTGACCTGGCCTCGTCACTACTCTACCGAGGTTAGGCTTGGCACTTACTGGGTACTGTTGTGGTATACTCATGCTATACTTTTGCACATCTTTTTGTGCAGATCCAGGTTCTTCCTACCATGCCAGATACTACTGAGCTGGACCGTACGTGGAGACTTCAAGGTATATCTGCCAACGCCCGCAGACCTTGGAGTCCCCCTATATCTTTATTATGTTATTTTCCTTATTCTCTTTAGACTCTGATGTATAGAGACACTTAGTATTTTCTATTAGAAGCTTGTGACTTATTTCTACCGAGCTTCTGGGAGTTGAAATTATTTGAATAACAGTTTCTATTTATATATCATGTGTTGAGATTTGAGTTCAGTTTTATATCCAGTTATTCCGCAAATTGTTAGGCTTACCTAGTCTTAAAGACTAGGTGACATCACGATATCCTACAGAGGGAAATTGGGGTTGTGACAAGATGACTCCGAAATGGTGTTTTGATAATTTCAGTTGCTTCATATGGTGATTTTCGACTTAGGCGTGCATCCGGATTTGGAGGTCTGTATGATAAGTTGAAGCATTTTGGCGAAAATTGGAAAGTCGAAGTTTTGGAAGGTTGAGAAGTTTGACCGGGAGTTGACTCGGTTGATATTGGGCTCAGATTGAAATTATGAGAGTTGTATTAGTTCTGTTATGTCATTTGGGACTTGCATGAAAAATTTGAGGTCATTCCGGATTAATTTGATATGTTTTGGGACGAGTTTGGAAGTTGGAAGAGTTCGATTCGATGTGTGATTCGTAGTTTTAACGTTGTTTGATGAGATTTAAGGTCTCGAACAGGTCCGTATTATGTTTTGGGACTTCTTGGTATATTCGTACGGGGTCTCGAGGGCTTGGATGAGTTTCAAATAGGTTTAGGTTGTGTTGTGCTTTTTTTTTTTTATATTTCGACGTCGTTTCTTCAAGTATTTATGGTACCACATTAAGAAAATGAGCTCCAAATTCAGTTTTTATTTAAGCATTAGATCCCTATTGTAATTACGGATCCATAGCAAAAATAATTATCGAATTCGGACATCGTATGAGAGAGTTATGTCTATTTCCGTGTCGGAAAAGACTGCTGGTTTCTGGTGTAGTATCCCAGGGCTTGCAAATGCGAACCTTTGATGGCATTTGCGACTTCTGCCATGTTCCAGTTCGCATTTGCGAATATTTTATCGCAATTGCAACTTTTTTCAGCCTTGTTCTTGTTCGCAATTGCGAAGGCTTCTTCGCTTTTGCAATTGCGAGGGTTTGCAATTGCGAACCCTCGATCGAAAATGCGACATCTCTAACTTGTTTTCAGCTGTGTAATTCGGGTTTTTGCGTTATTTTTTGATATTTTTTAACCCTAGGTCCAAGAGTGGGCAATTTTGAGGGAGAAATTTCATCTATAATCGTTGGGTAAGTGTCATTGTTCAATTTCTATGTATATTTCATAATTATATTTGAGTTCTAACATCAAAATAGTGAGAATAAAAGTTAAAAATTGCGAATTTTGTCTAAACTTCAAAAATATGAAATTTCTTGATTTGAGAGTCGAATTGGACTCCGTCTTGAAACCAAATCACGTATTTGAACTCGTAGGGGTATGGGTAGTCGAAATCTACCCCTCGTCTCGGGTTTTGACCGGACGTGCCCGGGGTTGACTTTTGTTGACCTTTTAAAAATTGTATAAAGATCATAGCTTTGTTAATTGAAATTATTTTCTCTTGCATTGTTTGATGTATATGAGTCGTCTTAGACTAGATTGAGCCAAGCGGAGGTGAATTTGTAAAGGAAAAGCTAATTTGTGTCTTGATCTAGCTTCTTTGAGGTAAGTATCTTGCCTAACTTTGTGTGGGGGAACTACGTACCCCTTAGGATTTGAGTCATTTGTGCTAATTGTGTCATGTGAAGGCCGTATATGCGAGGTGACGAGTATGTACTCGAGCTTAATTGTGGAAATTTAACCGTTTAGGGCTCTTAGGTTCTTATGTTCATTAGATATGAAGTTGTTTTGTCATGTTAAATCCTCCATTTACTAAATCCATTGGAATTAAGTGATTCATGTTCTAACCCTTATTGGCAATTAAACTCTTATGTACCTTAACTGAAGTTGTTGCCTCTTTTATTGTCATATTATCTCTTCCGTAATTGCTTAACCCTGATTGAAGTTATCATTATCTCTTCCGTAATTGCTTAAACTTAATTGAAGTTATTAGTATCTCTTATGTAATTGCTTAACCTTAATTGAAATTACTATTATCTCTTTCGTAATTGCTTAGCCTTAATTGAAGTTTGTTATTCCTTTCATCATTGACGTATTCTTATTTGGGGTCATTGATTCATGCTATCTCTCTTATCGTCGAATTGTACTTTTGTGGAATCATTGTTACACATTATCTCTCCCTTGTTGAGACCATTATCCCATGATGTGTCTTTCTTTGTGAGTTTATTCTTCCGTTTCTTTGTGTTCTGAAGTTTTTGTGTTGATTTACTTGCCGTATTCTCGTGTTATGGTTGTTGTTGCTATTGTACTCTGTATTTTTGAGTCAAGGGCTATGCGTGATTGTGGTATTCAAACTATTTTGAGGAAATATTATGGTAAATAGGGACATGTTGTGAAAGTCATTTTATTGTGTTGTTATGTTTTGTCACATATGGTAGTATTGTGAGGATTGTCAAGGTGTTCGCACGTGAGTGGTCCGTTTTTTTTTATATATATAAATTTTCCCAGTGATTTGAGTGTAGTTGTATTCATGAGAAAGAGAACAAGAGAGGGACTTGACCTTACCTTAAAATTACAACACACGGACAAGCAATTGTCCTTCAAAAAAAGGATGGCCTTAAAACATACATTAATTATTCAGCCATCCCATCAACTAAAAAGGGCTAACTAACAAAGAAATTAGCCTTGTCGTATCTTTGCCTAATAGTAGGTATCTGAAATTTTTCCAACATAAAGGGGCCCTTCGCACCTCTGGGAAGGTCTTCAAAGGTGTAATAAAAGGAGCCTTGTTGACTATTCTTGGCTCTTTTTGCTAGATAATCCGCAACACTATTAGCCTCCCTAAAACAATGACTTACTTTGACATTAGCTTGACTCAATATTTGAGAGATGTCTATGATAATATGAAGCAACTTGTAATTATTGGCTTGTTTGTCAATAATCATCTGAATGACTTCCAAAGAATCAAGTTCTAATGTGAAATCGTTATAGCCATTCTGCATGCACCATTCTACACCCATTTTAGTTGTTTGTGCTTCTGCTATGATATTATTACTACATGTGGCTGGCTAGGAAAAGGCCATTATCATGTTACCCTTACAATCTCTTAGTATACCTCCCAACCCTGCATTATTTGTTGATGAGGTATAACTTCCATTAGTGTTCAATTTGAGCGTGCCAGGCTTTGGCATCTCCCAACACACTATTGTGCTTCTGAGAAAAGGTTGTAGCTTGAACATTTTGTCGCAAAAGTTGACCCATGGTAATGTCATATTAACTTTAGGGAGGGCTTTCTTAATAGCTGCATGGATCATCCAACTTATTTGTTGATTCAATTTAAATACGTTAATTTTTTTTTTGATCCCCATATTTACAAGCACACCACTGTTTTCATAACTCCCAACATACTATGATTGGGACAATCTGTAGAACTACCTTATGAACTGCATTGGCTGATTTTTCTTTCCACCGGGAGTTTATATTTGATCTGATGGTTCCATATTGAAATGATATGCCCATGGGACCTCCAAAATTGCTCCACACCTTCTTAGTTGCCTCTCCTTCCACAAAGACATGCTCCATGGATTTATTTACTGGATTGATACAACAACTGCAAGTGGATATGTTTTGCCTTCCAAATCTGTTGAGAAATTCATCAAATGAAAGTTTGTTTTGCCATAGTCTCCAGGTAAAAAATGATACTTTGAAGGGTATGCTATGGTGCCATATATTGCTCAAGTACTAGTTCTTTTCCTTGATACTTCTTATCACATTCCATGTGGATTTGTTGGTATACTTACCTGTGTCTGTAAGGTCCCATATCACTTGGTCTTTACGGTGTTGTTTCCCTATATGAATAGGAAGGATCTGTTGAACCAAATGGTTAGGGAGTACTTCCCTTAACTTGCATTTATTCTAGTTTCCTTCAGTTATGAAAGAGCTCACCATTATTTTGGCTCTTTTGGCACTTTTTGCAGCTTCGTTGACTTTATAGAACAATGGACCCTCACATGTCCAATTATATCACCAAAAGCTACTATTCCTTAAGTTAACTTGCCAAATCATATGGGGTTCTGCCTTCTTTTTTGCCTGAGTCATTCTTTTCCATAAGTGTGAGTCTCCAGATGCCCATTGCTTAGCAATGTGCTTCAGAAAGTTAGCTAGAAGAGAAGGTTTTGATCTAAACCTCCACCATCTCTTAATAGCTAATGTTTCACTTATATCTTCCATTCTCCTTATACCACTACCTTCTTCTTCTATTGGATAACACAAATTTATCCATGAACTCCAATGGTATTTTTTTAGTGTCTCCACTGGATCCCCAGAAAAAGTTGGCAAAGTGTTTCTCCAGAAGTTTGAAAATTCCTTTTGGCGGTACTAATGCACTGAGGTTGTATGTTGGTAATGACTGAAGAACATGTTTGATGAGGACTATCCTTCCTCCATGTGAAAGAATTTTTCCTTGCCACCCATTAAGGTTTTTCACCACTTTGCTGACCATGGGGTCAAAAAATTCGCTTCTTTTCCCTCCTATATAAACTGGACATCCTAAATAGATAAATGAAAATTCCTTTTCCATGAATCTAGTGCATGCTCTAAGTCTGTTAATTCTTGTAGCAGAGGTCTTTGGGGCAGTGAGGAAGTAACTCTTTTTGTTGTTAACTTTCTGTCCAAAACTATATTCATATCTTCTAATTTGCTTCATGATCAATTTGATAGATTTGCGATTTCCACTGCTAAAAATAACAATATCATTTGCACAAGACAAATGATTAATTAGTGGGCCATTAGAAGGCATAGTAAAAGGAATAAAATTTTCATTCGAATTCAACATATTTAGATATCTAGTTAAGACTTCTGCAACAATAATAAAGAGTGAGGGTGACAAAGGATCTCCTTGTTTAAGACCATGTGAAGAAGTAAAGAAACCAGCTCTTGATCCATTGATAATGATTGAGTACCACACTCCTGAAATAAGATTAACCACTATATTAGTCCATGAGTCAGAAAATTCAAATTTCTTTAAAATAGCCATGATAAAGTCCCATGACATTCTATCATAAGCTTTTTCCATATCTAATTTTATAACAATACCCCCCCTCCCCCCCTGTTGGTTTTTG